>JAMQGT020011967.1:0-137753 GCA_024447675.2 Pterophyllum scalare
TTCAGTTTTCAGGGCTTAAAATCCATTTAGCCTCATGTCACTCAAACACTCACATCATCTCCAGGATCCAGACATTTTTCCATCAGTGACCTTTTACAACACGACCAATGATTGATCAGTGTGTTCTGTGTCTAAAGCTTTATAGAGATCAGTATGATTTAAACAATGATGCTACAGTAACTATAGTAAATGTTTCAGAGGAACAGACTGACAGCTGCAGCTAAGCTGTTTATAAAGCCATCATATTATTGTGGTCTCTGTCCTTATAGCCTGTTGACAAATGAACGACTGTAAAAGCTTCATGTTACGTACATAAAAGAAAAAACTAACGGCTAACTGGGATTTCAGTGCTTGTAAAACATAAACGTCTGCAGATGAATTTACTCCTCTGATCGCTTTGTCAGCAACTTTATGAATGAGGAAATGAATCCGAGTGTCAGACAGGTGGTTCAGGTCCAGCAGGAGGGGAGGAGTCTGAGAGATATGTAGAGTTTCTTGACTAAAACCTGCCAGCGAGCAGGTTAGGTTCACAGAGTCTGTTACTTGAGTAACTGACTCAGAGTTGAAGTTAGGTCTCTTTCTGGAACAGTTTCCCTCATTTTAGGGTTAACATACCCAGGGGTAGGGTAATAGGGCCCAGGAGGTGTTATGTAAGTCAGTGCTAAAAATTAACCATGTTGTTGATATTGTAAGTAAAGTAATTAATGTCATTAGGGCAGGAGCACTGAATCACAGACAATTTGATGCACATTTGATTCAGTATTAGCAGAGCTCAGATTTCCACCTCAGTCATTGGACCTGACTTTAATGCATTTGTTCAAGCTTGAAACAGACTAGATGTCTCTCACTGAACAAGAAAAAAAGATACTGAAAAACTCCAGATGAAGTAATTAAACTACAAGCAAAAATCACAGTAGCACTTTGTATAAAGTTGAGTCAATGAAATTTTGAAGAAACATGCACATTTTTTAAAATATTTTTTGGGATTGTTTATTAGTAATAAAATGTTAGCATTTTTACTGTGCCTATTTCACATTTTCACTGACTAATTGTAACATGTACTCTTACCAGTAGCAGTTTATAAAGAGATAAAAGTAATGTTGGGCGGGAGAGGTTATAACGTTATAGGTTATAGAGACGACTGGTGGATAGGGGTGCTCTCAGGAGAAGTTTTATATCACAGTTGTATGTCTAGGAGAGCGTGAGAGAGGAGGGCAAAGGCAAATGGCCTGGGGTTACTACTGGTGAACTTTGCAGCAATGTCTGGTGGGACTTTGAGTGCTTCTTCCTATTTCTCTCCTAGATCCTATTGTCAATCTTAATTGCTAGGAGAACTACAATTAAGATTGACAGTAGGGGAACTACAGCCTCAAACACTGCTGTTTCATCACTTAAGGCCAGTTCACCCATCATTTGTTCATTTAGGGAATGCAAAAACACACCTTGCAAAGCCTTTGCCACACTTCTTGTGAGGAACCAAGCTAGTTAGACATGAAGACACAGTGGCAATTTTGGGAAGATGTGGGTTTTTCATGCATCCATCCATCCATGAACCTAGGACCTTCTTGCTGTGAGGAACAGTACTAACCTGTCAGGATGCAGTATTGTTATTGCTGTGGTGATCTCCCTCTCTTTCCTTTTCCTCCGGGAGGCAAGCAGCATGGAGTTCCTCCACCCCTCTAGGGCAGGACTGGTGATCAGGGCTGTCGCACCTGTTTCTTGTTTGGTGGCCATCAAAACAGTATTTACGGCTCAGCCTGATTCCCAGTCTTTGCCAGAGTGTCTGTGATTGTGGGTGTTTTTGGATATTCCCACCCGCTGTACCTTCTGGATCTACCTCATCACTACCCTTTGCCTGCCTGCCCTCCTGGACAACCTCAAGGCTTCCACAGCAACTCCATTTCCCTTCCACAGATTTCACAAGACCCACAAGACCGGCTGACAAAGAGGCGTACTCTCTCCACCTGTGTATTTCCTCCATGCTTGTTTCCAGTGAATGAACGCCCTACCATAATCTCTCCTGGGATTTTCCCCCACCTGGCAGTCTGACTTTATTTTCTGACATTGTAAATAAACATTGTGCAGTTACCTCCTGCTGTCTTGTCCTAGTTTGCATTTGGGTCCTCCCTTTGCCCTCGGCTGTTAGCTGTGACATAACACCACACCACTATGCTGCCGAGTGTGGGTTTTATTTATCAAAAATGGAAAAATATACAAAGAAACTAATATCATAGGGCCCATAAAATAAGTCGAATGAATGGAACTAAACTCAAACCATAATAGCAATGTAACTCAAAAACTTCTGTTATTAAATAATAATGAATAAAACTGATCTAACACACAAGAAACAAAGGGGATTTTGGACTGACCGATCAGACCAGTTTGACACATAAGGGAAAACAACTACTAGCAAATTATATAACAATAAAGAAACAAAACAAACAATTTAACAATTCAAAGAAAATGTACAACATTTAAACATTTAAGATAAATGTTTAAATGTTAAAGCCCAGCTTTGTCCAGCCATGGATGTGATTTTTTTCACATCAGCCATTTCTTCTATCTGCTGGTGGTACATGCCATGCAGGGGCTTGTCCTTCCATCATGGTTCCTGTTCCTTCTCCTCTTCTTTCTTGGGTTTCTGCTGGCAGAGATATTCACTGAGCACATGATCCTTTGTGGCCATATTCCTGATATGCTCATGATAGCAGTTCTGACACCTACTAGTCTTCGCCTCCTTTCTTCTGCGTAGTGCACAGTCTCAGGGTGCTGGATTTGGGGTAAAACCCTCCATGCATGGTAAGGAGCTTGATGTCTTGATGTCAGTGGCTTCTATCTCCTCCTTTGGTCAGCTAATTATACCAGAAGAGCATCTGATGGTCAGCAGTGAGTAGGTGTTGATTGCCTGGATCTTTTTCTTCCTTACTCCTGCCTTACTCTCTGCAGGCACTCAGCAGTTGCAAAATGCTTAGTGGCCTCTTCATGGTTCCTATTTGCCTGTGGGACTCCAAGATACTTGTAGCTGTTGTCAATGTCTGCAACATTACCGTCTGGTAGTGCAGTCCCCTCAGTTCTGACTATATTCTCTGTCTTTGTTATTATCCGACTACACTTCTCCAGTCCAAATATTTACATATTCCAATATCACTGCAGTAGAGCCTAGTAGTGTGAATCAGTGAATCACTCCTGGTACACAGCTTGATGTCATCCATGCAGAGTCGAGTCATAGGCTTTCTTGAAATCAGTCCAGGTGATGCACAGGTTGATCAGTCTGGTCTTACAGTCTCGAGTGATTGCTCTCTCTACCAGTGGCTGGTGTTTTGCTCCTCTCGAGCTCCTCTGTTACTGTCATTTCCTTACCGGGCCCCACTCATGTATTGAGCCATGTGGCTGTTCATCTTAGCTGCTATGATGCCATGTTGTATGAGGCAAGGTTTTGGCCGGTAATTGGATAAGACTAGTCCCTTCTGGTGGTCCTTGGGGATCAGGACTGTCTGGCTTTCAGTTGGTCATCATGTTAGGGTCTAGTGTCTTCATATGTGAGACCCTTTCTTGAATGACTGCCACTGTGATGGTTACTAGAGCTTGTTCAGGGAGGTTGCTGTGGTCTGCTCTTAGATCCACTAGCCACTGAGCATTGGTGTTGTGTGTTGCATTCTTCTCCCATATGCTTTTCCAGTATTTCTTAATTTCCAGCCTTGCTTGGGGTGCTGTTCTCATATTGTTCCCCTGCAACTGAGAGTACACCTTAGATGGTTCAGTGGAGAACATCTGGTTTAATCCCCATGCTCCTTGTGGCTGTTCATCTTATGGCCAAGTATCTCATGGATCACATGTTATTTTTATCGTGGTATCTTGGTTAGTTTTGGTGATGTCTGTTGGGAAAATCCAGGAATTTTTATCAAGGACTAGGCCCAAACAATCTACGCCCAGTGTAACAGCTTTTTAATTCTTGTACAAGAGACAGTTGCATTCTGCTTAACAGCCTGCAAGTGCCTAGTTGAGGAAGTGTCTTTTTATACATGCAATTTACACACAAGCCCACGACCGTATCCACATGAAACACAATGTTGATTAAATCCATAATTTATCAAGTCTGTGGGGTATTTTTCAAATTAGTTGGTGTGAAATACCATAGAGTCCATGTAAAGTCAGGGTACACACTGCATAATTTGTTATTGGGAAAAGTATTTTTTTCCAGATGACAAATATATTTGTAATCTTTAATATAGAAACATGAAATACTGACCCCAATAATGAGGGGATCTTATGACTCTGCTATATTGTGTAGGGCTTTGTTTCTGACCACCACAGAAGTAAGGATCACTGCAAATCAGTACAAAGTTCTTCTAAGTCAATACTTTGAGGAACATAAATATGATTTCACTCATATGCTGTGGCCTTCACAGTCACCAGGGGCTGCATTTATAGTGTGTAGGATGCATAGTACATTTTTGTGTACACAAAGCTGAAATGGCGTGCACCAAAAAAATCATCAAATCGTGGGTACTCACACCTGCAGCTGAATTTTCCGTAATAAATCAGATCCCACTGACCACAGGGCTGGGACATCTATCATGCAGCATGTGCCACTACAGCTTTTATACATTTACAGCAATCAGACTGATTACTTTACAGATTGCTAACATGATCATGACAATACATGGTGTCTTCTACCCTATTTGTTAACCGTTCCAAGTAGTTGCCACAGATGGCCCTCTCCCAGCTTTGTTCTGCTGGAGAGATTTTACTGTTAAATGAGAGTTAGTTTAATTGACTTTATGTTAAAATATAAGTTACTTATATTTTAACATAAAACATAAATTCTGTTCCCAGAATTAGATCTAAGTGCCTTAAGATATTCCAAATGTGCACAGGTTTTAAGCATATTGAGTTTACATGTAATGAAATGTGCTACATAAATAAAATCACAATTGCCATTCTGTTGTGGATTTGCTGCTGCATGACCCAATTTTGGCTAAGCTTTATGTATCAGACAGACAGACTCACATTTGACTCTAGATTACGTCAGAATAATTCAGATCCCCCTTTTAGTCTCAGTAGACTCTGAGACTAAAAGTTGCCTAGATCCTGTGGCTCCAAAACAAGCCCAAATCATGATCTTTCCACCACTGTGCTTGACAATTGGTATGAGGTGTTTGTGTTGATATGCTGTGTTTGGATTGCCAAATGTGTCACTTGCAGTGGCCATCTCCTAGCAAATGGCAATCCATCTAAAACAAGCCATACTTCTTCATTCCTCATTCTAAGTGAGGCCTGTAGAATCTGATATGCAACTCTTGGATTTTTTTGCATTTTATCTGAGCATTGCAAGGTCTGACTTTGGTGTTAATTTGCTGGGGCATCTGCTGCTGGGAATGTTGGCAACTGTCATGAATATTTTCCACTTGTGAATAATTACTTCTTTAAGATCATTCCTGATGTTTTTGTTCCTTGACATTGTGTTGACACAAACCAAATCAGCAAACTAACAAAGCTCTTGCTTTTATAGAGGTGGTCACTTGCAAGTAAGGAAAATTTGATTAGCAGCACATGGCTACTTTCCCTCTTAATTCATGTGGAAGCAGTAAAGGTGTAGTTAGTTTTTCTTACATTGCTTCTACAATTTAGCTGAATTTTTCTTAAACAAATGGAGCCATTTTACATTTGGTTACAAAATTCTTAAGGAATTGGTGTTCCTTCTTTTTTCTTCTTCTTTTTTTTCTTTTAAACTGTGTTCTCATCAAATGGCATAACCCTGGCACCATGGTCAATTTCACTGTTTTGCCATGAAACAAAAAAATTACTGAAACTCAAATACATATTTCAACATATCTATGCCAATACTCAGTGATAGTTAGAGTGCTACCTAGTGGGAACATGAAATGCCATGTTTTATACTCTTAATTGCAGGTTGGTCACATCCACCTCAAAAGTGGTCTGAATAAACTTCATACCTTGATGATCCTTTCATTTAAAAATTGTAAGTCTTCATTTTACAGTGTGCCCTGGCGGCATGACAACTGACTATGAAACAGGAAGTTGATGATGGGCTAGGAAAACTTAAAAAGTCATAAAATAACCCACACTCCTCTGATGTACATCTGAGGCGCTTTCAGATTTTATGGGTCATGACTATGGATGTGGCACTATAACTCCATAGTGCCACCTACAACATTTCAATGAAATATCCCTGGCACTACATTTCGTCAAGTTTGTAAGTTTCATTTCATGTGTGAAATTTTGGTATTTGTATGTAATGCCCAAAGATGGCAGGGCACAGGCCCCCCTCTTCTGTGTCCCAACCCGCCAGGGCTGGATGGAGATCAACTGTACAGTGACCCAGGAAGGAACTTTGAGTTGGCTGTTTTCTCTGTCATGTGTGAGTACCTAGGAATGCAAAATACCGAACTACACCATTACACCTACGGGCGATGGGCTCATTGAGCACTCCACAACAGGACCCTGGCAAAACAGCTTGCCATCCTCAGTGTAGAACACCAGCATGACTGGGACATGCACGTTCCCCTTGTCTTGCTGGCTTACAGGTCCGCTGTATAGGATTCCACCTTGTGCACACCTGCCACATGCTGTGGTGAGAGCTGCGGACTCCAGCAGAAATGCTGTTTGGGAGGCCCCCAGATGCACCGGCAGTCTGAAATATGCCAGGAGGCTACAGGACCGGATGGAGTAGGCTCATACTTTTGCCTGTGACCAGCTGGAGGAAGGCAGGAGTGAGACAGAAATGGAATTACGACATGAGGGTCAAAGGGAGAGACTTCAGGGCTGGTGACCTTGTGTGGGTGTACAGCCCAAGGAGCAAGAAAGGCCAGTTATTTGACAAATTAACTGCATTAAACCAAAATGAGTCTGTAGCACTATCTACAATATTTTAATGAAATTTGAACTACATGTATGAAATCTGGCACACATGTGTAACATCCCAAGATATTCAAAAAAAGTCCATGGGCCCTTTGATCCAAACCCAACAGGAAGTCCACTACTTTGAACTTAAGGTGACATTTTGGTGCTGTTTTTAAATTCAGACTTTTGCCATGTAAAGCTTTGGAGTTATTGTTGAAGAGTGTGTCTGTGGTGTCATGGAGAATTTTAGTCATTCGCCATTAAATTTTAATTTGCTGTAACTCACACATATATTGTCACACATATATTGTAAATCTGGCCCAAACTTATCATGTATTATAAGGATGTGCCCCTGAAGACATTTGTATGGGAAAATTTAACCACTGTCATAGCACCATCTAGCACCACCTGACATGTTTTACACTTTGAGGTAACGGAGAGTTTCCAGCTTGTTGACCAGAGTCATCTAAAATGGGTCAGAAAAGCCTTAAGGACTTGGCATTACTTCTTTTTAAAAACTGTGAAACATTGAAATTCATTATGATGTCAGGGTGTATCCCGCAGGATTCTCTGAGGCAGTTCCCTCTGTTGCCTTAACCCAGCTTCTAGAGACAGCTCCTGGGTGATAATGTTTTTGTTTATTTATTTATTTGTTCAATTTTGTTTGTTTGTTTGTTTTTGCTTATTCTTCTGGTGTGTGCAATCTTGCATGCCATACTATATGGAAGCATTTTACCCTCAGTTAGGCTGCATTATACTCCACTGTCTTGATGCAATTATAGTCCTGCTTATTTTATCAAAAGCAAAAAAAAAAATTGTGGCAATCCCTTCATGTGAGAAAGCAGTGAGTAAATTAGGTTTCAAGATGGCAAATGTTAACAGTGCTTTTGAATGAGAGGAAGGCATCACAGTGGGTTTCAGTAAATGAGTGGATCACAAGACAACCCAGCAATCAAATTAGCCTGCCATAGAAATAATGTGACTGTGGTTAGCTGCGGTAAGACATTATGTAAAGCTTAACACAATAAAAAACCCTCTGGCCCATCTGGAACATGATGCCTTAGATTGTAACTGCTGCCTCTGTCATTAACAAAAACAACAAAAACATCACACAGCCAAGCTATGACAGTTTTATTTTGTAGTACATCCACAGAAAACAGTAAAGTGAGGGTAAACTTTATCATATCGGTGTAGCCTGGCATTTCTTCTTAACCTCACACCTGAAAGAGAACACAAATAGGGCACCTCAGCACTTTACTCATGGCTCTTGAGAGCTCTGTCTATTGTCTGCAGACTATCAAGATGCGCATCAATAATGCCTTTGAATCAGTGTTTTTCTCAGTATTCATTAGTTTCTGTCCAAAGCAATGGGGACTTTACCATACCTTTTTGTACTATGAGTAGGATTACTTTCCCCTCAAGTGAAATCTGTCGAAGAACTTGTCTTTGATCCTTGATCTTGGCCCCATCCAACATCTGTATTATGGATGTTCTGTTTCTGGGTCTTCTTTATTCTACTTGGACATGGGAGAAGATCAAACATCATATCTTTTTCATTGGCCAAAGCAGTTTTTTTTCTTTTTTCTTTTTCCTCTTTTTTTTGTTGTTGTTATAATTCCCCTGCTACTCCACCAGTTGGCAAACAGCTAATCAGCAATGCGTCTTTAATACATTACTACTTTTACTTCTGCTAAGTGGAGATATACAGCTGTATCCTGATCGAGCCCTACTCCCTCTGGAGAAAACAATAAGTATACAGTGATCCCTCACCTGTTGCGGGGACTACGTTCCAGAGACCCCCGCAATAGGTGAAAATAAGTGAAAAAGTAGCGGCATTATATTTATTTTATATATATAAATATATATATATATATATATATATATATATATATATATATATATATATATATATATATATATATATATATATATATTTAAGGCTTTACAAACCTTTCCCACACTCCTATAAACTTTTCCCACTCTCTTACTACAACTGAATGATGAAGATGATGAATTATGTAGCTGTGCAGTACTGATGACGATGAAGGTGACGACGATGAGATGAATGTAGAATACTGCACTCAGGCACTTCAGCAGGCGGTGCAGCATCTTCGCCCTCAGCCTTAACTTCTATTTCCGCTAAAGGCATAGGCGAACCATAGCTCTTCGTCCGAGTGATGAACATAGTTATGGGGAGATATATAAATAACTATATACCACAAAATCCTGCGATATAACGAAGAAACTCTTAGTTTAAAAAATTTTTTTTAAAACCTGCAGTACAGTGAAGCACCAATAAATGAACTGCGACATAGCAAGGGACAACTGTATTTCCAGATAATCCTTGCTATGGAAACAGAGCAACAATCGGGACTGAAAACCAAATGCATCTGGGTTTTCCCAAGGAGTCGGAAAGTATCCCTGGCCTGGCTGAAAAAGTCAGGTTCTTTTTCATTACAATTCAGTGTTTTCTGAATCTCAACATTTTGTCATTGACTTACTGGCTAGGACACAAGGCAACTGTCAGTTACGCTGCATTAAAGAGAAGAAACTCTTTTTTAATTCTTAACTTTTAAACTGTAACTCACACAAAGGTAATCTGGGACTTATAATTTAAACCTAAAGAAATTCTTGGAGGTTGTCTAAATTTGCAGTATTATATCAAAGTGAGATCAAGTTCAACATCTGACAGACTCTAATTTGGACTTTTTGGCTGTGAGTGAAACCAGAGTGAATATTAATATCCCAGCACCTATGACTGGTGTCTCTGGGTGTACTTGTTACAGAAAAGACAGAAAATGGATCAAAAAAGGAAAGAAAGTCTTTATTTAATATGTATTATAGTCACTTAAGGCTCTATAATATGGTTAATTAGTTATATAAGCTCACATAGGCTCTGATTGATATTAAATATTGTTTTGTCACCAAAGATGATTTGTAACACTGTAACTCTTTATAACCGCCTTCCTTGTTGTGTCTCCTTTTACCGGGATTGGGTGAACTATTAAAAAAGTTAAACTGCCACAGTGAAATTGTATTACTTGGGGATTTTAATATAAATTGCCTACATAAAGCAAGTAAGCAAGACCTAAAGTTATCACATTAAAATACAAATTAAAACAAATGACAAAAGGTCTTATAAGATTTATATAAACAAGCACCTTTAGATTCAATTTTTATGAATAAGCCAAAGCAAGTGGGAAGAACTTATAACTTACTGACTGGTTTCCCTGATCATAATTAACACTGACATTGATCAGGAAGAAGTTTTCATACATATTGATGTAATTACAAAACTTACAAAGACATCTGTTGGTGGTAAAAAAAAAAAAAAAGGACCTTCTTTGACCTTGATTAAAAATTATATTTGTCAATTAAAGAAAAAGAGGGAACTTGCAGTAAAGCAAAATTCTTTGCACTAAACACAAATATTCTAATTTTTAAAGACTATGGAACAAAGTGGTAAGTGAATTGAGAAAAGCAACAAGAGCCACATTTATGGCATTGATGATACAATAAGTTGAAAACAGCTCAGACATTAATAGATTAGGAAGGAAAATATAACCAAACAGAGGGTATAAATCAACTGAATATAAATTAAATGATTGCCTCTGACAGTATGATGAGTGCAAATGTGCTTAATGCCTACTTTATCCATGGACACTTTACCTCCTGCCATCACTTTATGCACACAGTGTACCTTTACATATAGTACATATACATTTTATATATTTGCACTTTCACCCATAATGCATACTGTGTATGTTCTATACAAATTACCGGCTACAAATGTATATAGTGTTTTGATGTATATGTGTGTATATGTATATGTGTATTATAGTGTTTTCAATTTTATTTCATTTCATTTTATTTTATTTCATCCTTCTTCTCTGTACTTTAGATGCTGTAATACTCAAATTTCCTCGTTGCTGGATCATTAAGGTTTTATATTATCTTATGGGAATTTGTTTTTATTTTTATAAAATGGAATATTTGGCAAAAATATTTAAATAGTTACATCTTTGCTAGGAACCACTGGGCTTAAGACAGAGGGGGGAACCAATCAATACTAAGACACAGACAAACACATTGTTGTTTTAGCATTTTCAGGTGATTTCTTGAAAAGCAGGAAAATACAGACAGAAAGCAGCCTTAGCCTTTAACTATAACAACAGAGTGGTATTACAATCCTAGTCTTTGTTTCTATGTGTTTATGTGTTCAGGCCAATGATGCCTCGGGAAACATGTGGAACTGGTTGTATTTCATCCCCCTCATCATCATCGGTTCTTTCTTCATGCTCAACCTGGTGCTAGGTGTGCTGTCAGGGTGAGTACAAACTGTAAGCCTGTGACAAGAATTTCTGAAACAGTTCCTTACATTTTAACTGAGCTTTATCCTACCATTAATTGCACCTCAATGGTTTGCCAAAAAAACAAACAAAATGGAAACCTTTGCTTTGCTGGTTTTTGTTTTTATTTTGGTTTACATAGGGGTGGAATAGTTCACAAAATCCACAGTTTGATTTGTATCACAGTTTTGGGGTCACAGTTTTCGGTTTGGTTCAGTATACCTTAGTATGTCAGTAAAATTATGGTTATAAGTTATGGTCCCACATAGCAGACCAAAACAATGCTGCTACTCATGCATCCTCTAACTCTGGGCCTCCTTTGTCTTTACCACCATTTCCACAACCTGGATTCTGCACTAGACACTTTACCCTTCTGCCCCTTCATTTTGGGTTACTGGCGCAAGGCTTTTTGCAGATGACCTGAACCAAACACACACGTGCTGAACCAAGACAAGCAAACTGAATGGAATGGATTTGTTTTCATGAACCATTCCATCCCTAGTTTTACTTTATCTTGCTTACTATCTTACTAGGGTTTATTCGTAGACACTACAGCAAACCAGTACAGGAGGCTGTACTGGTGTGTTGCTGCAGGTAGATGAGTATTCTTTGTGACATGCACATGTAGGCCATTTTCATAAAGGATTTGTGTATGCCTGTGTGTTCAAACATGCAAAGTCCACATTTCATTTGAGAATTTCTGTTTACAGTGGGTACAGAAAGTATTGAGACACCTTTAATTTTTTCACTCTTTGTTTCATTGCAGCCATTTGCTAAAATTAAAAAAAGCTCATTTTATTTTTCATTAATATACACTCAGCACCAGGGTTATAATAGTTTTGGATTTTACATTATAGTTTAGTTTTAGTTAGTTTTTACTTTTTTTTCTCTAATTCAGTTAGTTTTAATTAGTTTTCAGAGTGGTTTTGCTTGTTTTTATTAGTTTTTATTTTTGGTTTCATGCTTAGTTTTAGTTAGTTTCAGTATTAGTTTTAGTATTTTCATACTTAATCAGGTACCCTTTAAAGACACCCTTTAAAGAAATATATTCAACAACCAACTGTTCACAGACAGCAGCACTACATGCTAAATATATGTAACACAAGGACACACATGAACATCAACACGGAGAAACAAATTAAAATATGAACTCCAAAACTCTTTAAATTCTACAATAAACTCCAAATAAACTTCAGCGTCAATGCAGCAGATTAACAACACCTACATGTGGTGTTTGACACAAACAGACTCTTTGAAGGAGTCAAAGCTCAAATCCAGCTGCATCCTGATGTTCTCCACCTGATGCTGCTTCTGTTTTGGAGCTAGCTTGGTTAGATGCACGTGCACAGTTGTCCAATGGTGCTCCAAGCTTAAACTCGGAAAAAATGATTTCACGTCAATCCACAAGACTTAAAAAAATGACAATATCTATCATTTCAGTTAGTTTTAGTTAGTTTTGTAACCTCACAATTCAGTTTAAGTTAGATATTGTTTTTTCCTTTTCGTTATTTCGTTTGTTTTCCTTAACTATAATAACCCTGCTCAGCACCCTATCTTGACAGAAAAAAAACAGAAATGTAGAAATTTTTGCAAATTTATTAAAAAAGAAAAACTGAAATATCACATGGTCATAAGTATTCAGACCCTTTCCTGTGACACTCATATTTAACTCACATGTGTCCATTTCCTCTGATCCTCCTTGAGATGGTTCTACTCCTTCATTGGAGTCCAGCCGTGTTTAATTAAACTGATGGGACTTGATTAGGTAAGGCACACACCTGTCTATATAAGACCTCACAGCTCACAGTACATGTCAGAGCAAATGAGAATCATGAGGTCAAAGGAACTGCCCAAGGAGCTCAGAGACAGAATTGTGGCA
The DNA here is from genome assembly GCA_024447675.2 of Pterophyllum scalare. Classification (NCBI taxonomy): domain Eukaryota; kingdom Metazoa; phylum Chordata; class Actinopteri; order Cichliformes; family Cichlidae; genus Pterophyllum; species Pterophyllum scalare. The sequence goes on from JAMQGT020011967.1 coordinate 13,093, forward strand.
AGGCACAGATCTGGCCAAGGTTACAAAAGAATTTCTGCAGCACTCAAGGTTCCTAAGAGCACAATGGCCTCCATAATCCTTAAATGGAAGAAGTTTAGGATGACCAGTACTCTTCCTAGACCTGGCTGTCCAGCCAAACTGAGCAATCGTGGGAGAAGAGCCTTGGTGAGAGAGGTAAAGAAGAACCCAAAGATCACTGTGGCTGAGAGTAGGAAGATGGGAGCAAGTTCCACAAAGTCAACTATTACTGCAGCCCTCCACCAGTCAGGGCTTTATGGCAGAGTGGCCCGACGGAAGCCTCACCAGGTGTGAAAAACTTGTTGCATCATTCCCAAGAAGATTCATGGCTGTACAAGCTCAAAAGGGTGATTATACTCAATACTGAGCAAAGGGTCTGAATGCTTATGACCATGTGATATTTCAGTTGTTATTTTTTAAATAAATTTGCAAAAATTTCTACATTTCTGTTTTTTCTGTCAAGATGGGGTGCTGAGTGTACATGAATGAGAAATAAAATGAACTTTTTTTGATTTTAGCAAATGGCTGCAATGAAACAAAGAGTAAAAAATTTAAAGGAGTCTGAATACTTTCCGTACCCACTGTAATCTCCCACTAGTTGGAGCACACCGTCCAGTCTCCCTTCTAAAAGATGGGAACCACCACCCCTGTCTGCCAATCCAGTGGCACTGCCCCAGATCTCCACATGATGTTGCAGAGGCGTGCCAGCCAAGACGGCGCTACAGCATAAAGAGCCTTCAGGAACTCAGGGCGAATCTCATCCACCTCTGGGGCCCTGCTACCATTGAGTTGTTAAACACTTTGAGGCTATCTTTTTCCATGGCCTCACCAAACTCCTCCCAAACCCAAGTTTTTGCTTTGGCCACCACCTGAGCTGCACTCCCCCTGGCCTGCTGATACCCGTCAGTTGCCTCCGGGGTCCCACAGGCTAACCAATCCTGATAGGACCCTTTCTTCAGCTTGATGGCTCACTTCACCTCTGGTGACTACCATCTGGTTTGGGGATTACCAACACAACAGGCACCAACCATCTTGCAGCCACAGCTCTGAGCAGCAGCCTCAACTATGGAGGTGCGGAACATGGTCCATTCGGACTCAATGTCCTCAGCCGCCCTCAGAATGGTGTCAAAGTTCTGTTAGAGGTGGGAGTTGAAGATCTTGTGGACTGGGGCCCCTGCCAGGCATTCCCAGTGCACCCTCACAATTTGTTTAGGTCTGTCCAGCATCGTCTCCTGCCACCTGATCCAACTCACCACCAGGTGGTGATCAGTTGACAGCTCAGTTCCTCTCATCTCCCGAGTACATATGGCCACAGTTCCAATGATATGATTACAAAATCAATTATTGGCCTGCGACCTAGCGTGTCCTGGTGCCACGCACACTTATGGACATTTTTATGTTTGAACATGGTGCTCGTTATGGACAAACTGTGGTTTGCCCAGAAGTCCAATAACAAAACACCATCCAGGTTCAGATCAGGTAGGCGGTTCCTCACAATCACACCCCTCCCGGTCTCACTGTCATTGCCCACATGAGCACTGAACTCTCCCAGTAGGACAATGGAGTCTCCAGATGGAGAACCCTTGCACACCCTGCCCAGCAACTCCACGAAGGGTGGGTACTCTCTCATTTGGTACATAAGGGCAAACAACAGTCAGGACCCATTACCCGGCCTGAAGGCGCGGGAAAGGAACCCTCTCATCCACCAGTGAGGACTCCAAGGTACAGGCAGGAAGCCGGGAGGATACAAGAATGCCCACCCCAGCTCACTGCCAGTCACTGAGGGCAACTACAGACTGGAACAGAGCCCACCACCTCTCCAGGAGACTAGTTCCAGAACCCAGGCCACAGGTTGAGGTGAGCCTGAATAATCTTACCAGTATCTCTGAAAGTCAGGCATTAGCTCGGGCTCCTTCCCCACCAGAGAGGTGACATTCCATGTCCCAATAGCCAGTCTTGATAGACGGGGATTGGTCCACCAGGGCCTCCGCCCTTAGCCATTGCCCGACACACAATGCACCCGACCCCTACGACGCCTCCTGCGGGTGGTGGGCCTGCAGGAGGGCAGGCTCGTGTTTCCTCTTTGGGCTGTGCCTAGCTGGGCACCACGGGCTAATGCCCGGCCACCGGACGCTCTCTCTCAAGCTCCCTCCCCAAGCCTGGCTCCATGGTGGGGCCCTGGTAATCCTATCCCAAGCAGGGTTAACAGTTCCCTTGATGAGGGAAACCAAACCAACCAAACAAAGAAACATTCGATATATATCTTCAGTACAAGTTCAAGAAACTTTCAAATGTAAACTAAGAAGTGCATAAACAAATCTGACATATTCATTCAATTTTGGTCCATTATGCTCCAAAGGGGGCAAAAAAAGGGAATGAGTGCAGGACTGTCTCAGTGAAGTGGGTAGTGAAGCTCATATATGGATCAGATATGTGACTTGACCACAAATCCAATGTGGTGGTGAAGTATGACACAGCTTAGAAAGTGGCTTATGAGAGAAATGTTTATGGCCAGGGAGTTCCTTATAAGGGGTTGCTTTATTCAGCCAGTCATTTTTGACTGTGCTTACTGGCATCATTTGTTTTGCAATAAAGTCGGCCGTTGTATTTGCGATATTACTGTGTCTCTTCATGTCATTAGGACTGGCATGGGACAAAGTGTCTTTTATTGTGTGTGCTGATATATATATATGTGTGTATATATATATATGTGTGTATATATGTGTATATATATATATATATATATATATATATATATATAGAGAGAGAGAGAGAGAGAGAGATAGATAGATAGATAGATAGATAGATAGATAGATAGATAGACAGATAGGTAGATAGATAGATAGAGAGAGAGAGAGAGAGAGAGAGAGAGGTGGCATAGAAAGTAAAAGTAAGTAAAACTAAGAAAGTGCAAATGTTGAATTCAGTGAATGAATCTCAGCATCAACAGCTCTGATTCAAACTCATCTCTGCTACACTGATGTAACCTGCAACTCTGACCATGATCACAGCCTCTGAGCAGCAGTCTAACACAGAGCTTTTCTGTAAATACTAAGGATGTGCGCAATTACTCGACTAGCCGACTAGTCGTCACTATTGTTACTAGTCGGTACAAGACGTACTGAATCTGGGGTAAGCTGGAGGAGGAGGCTGGGCGAGAGGGAGGTCTGGGCTCCACTGATGTCGCCCCGGATATGAGAAAGAAAATGGATCGATGTGTGTTCATAATGCGCAATGCACAGTGTCCTACAATTAAGCAGCATTTAAAGTGCGATTCATTATAGAAGAATGCGATTAATGGTTTCAAATTCCTAGACTAGTCGATTAGTCTATTTTTTCCCCTTTTTTAGTCGACTATTAAATTAGTTACCAGGAACATCCCTAGTAAATACAGTACAGCAAACTTACCTGTTTTCAAACAATCTTTGAATTACACAAAGTTAGCATACCTCAGTTTGTTTTGCAGTCCTTACCTTTAAATCTAACCTCTCTTCTTCCGCTTCTGTTATTATATCTTTCTCCATCTCTGAGTGAACGTCTCTCTCTCTGGTCTCTCCCTGGAAATATAGCAGCTCTTCTTTTAGCTCGCAGACACACTGTGTGACAAACTGCACACCCTTTGTGTGTTTGCTGATATTGGTTGAGCATTTAGAAATGTTGCATTTAAACAACTGCCACACGTTACTACCGTTGTTTTCGCTAGCTAAGACACTGAAGTACCACGAGCACAACTTACGGACATCTACCTTCGGTCCAGCCCACACTAACCCTTGATTATAGCGCTATAAATGATACATAAATTATATGGGTTTGCCTCTTTAATCTCTTTGTATGCAATAAGCCCCAGGTGATGGAGGATACTCCTGTAGGATTGTCTCTTATGTGTTATTGTTCCTCCATTTAGGCTCAGATCGGTTTGATGTTTGATGGCGCAGTGACCGGAAATAAAAACTTCTCTCAGACGTGCTTAAACCTAAAATAACGAGTCTGTTTGAAAAGTGTAAGGAGTAGAATGTACAGATACTTGTGTTAAAATGTAGGGAGCAAAAGTAAAAAAGTAGTCATAAAGCTCTGACAGAGCAGATTAATGCGTTATTTATGTAAAACACAGTGTTTGCCAACAGAGCAACATACTGGAATAAACTCTCGTTTTGGCGGATAAATACAATACTATCCCCAGTGCTGTTAAATATAAATGGTAAATAGAACTCGTTCTTATAAAGCTCTTGTCTATTCTAGCTGAGTCACTCAAAGTGCTCAACGAGCGTTACGTAGGTCAACCAACCTAGTTCGTTAAGTAAGGGCGTTGCGTTTTTCCAAATAAATCATCCTCATAAAACGCACTGGGAAAAAAAATGCAGGTCGACATCAAGAAATGATGCAATGAGCTCCTGATGTTTCTAAACAAGAGACGGAAGAAACGGAGATTCTGGGTTCATCCAACATAGGAAAGCAGCAGCAGGGAGAGTTTCATTGTTTGATCCTGGAGCTGAAGCTGCGTCACAGCCTATGATATTTCAGGATGTCAGGGGGCAGTTTGAACTCTCGTTGGCAGAGTTGGGATCACATCTGAGGCAGAGAAATTATTTCAGAGAGCCGACTGACCCAGAGCAGCGTGTAGCTGTGTGTCTGAGGTAACGTTGTATTATTTTACTGTTCCCACATCACTGTTTATTCAGTGTATGGGTGCACGCTTTGCGCTATAAGCTCACGTTACTAAATACAGCGCTTTGATTGTTTGATGTTTGTTTGCTTGCCAAAGTCAGAAAAATCAAACTTGATCCAAAAAAATAAATGCCCAAATTTGTCCTGTGAAATGACGCGGTCGGTGTGGACAGCTGCATTAAGAACAGGTGAGTCCAAAAAATATTTTTAACGCAGAAAACATTCACACAAAATTTATGCGTCAGGTGTGTAAAGGCCTTTAGCAGGCACGGGAACCAGTGAAGCTTGTGGGTTTAATTTTAGCAGCAAGTATCAGTGACCAGACAGCATCCTGACACGTGTCAAGAGTGAGTTACAGATGGCTCTAACAGAGAGAATCCACCCAGTTTTCAAAATAAAATGTCATTTCAGACTAATATATAAAACAGAAATAATTTAAGTAATTTATTTCTTCAGTGCGGTCCAGTACCAAATGACCTACGGGCCGGTTCCCGGGGATATCAGATTTAAATTGCACAACAAATGGTTGTCTTAATTGGTGGGGAAAGTAAAAAAAAAAAAAAAAAAAGTAACTTAAATGGAAAAATTATATTGTACATTTGACATCAATCCGCCGGCCGGAAGCAGGGGGGTGGGGGCCAGGAGTTTGAGACCCGTGCTCTGGAGAGAGGCTGGTGTGGTCTTTGTCTTGACTGAATTGTAGCTCAGCTTTGTTTCCACTTTTATAATTGCAATCTGTTTTTTAAACTCTTTTATATCTTTTCTGCCTTCAGTTGTATTACAAGGATTCTTATTACCTTCCTGTGGATTGGAGCGTGTATCAAGCCACTTGATTGTTCATTAGCCTGCCCCCGTGCCCCAGTCCCCCTCCTACCACTGTCACTGTATTGCTACCTCAGGGAACACCACCCTGGTGCAGGAAGACATGGCTGGATGAGTTGAAATAGCTGATGTTTCCGAAACTGATTATGTTTTATTTAGAGAAAGCTGTGTGCACCATTCTTCATCACTCTGCCCTGATAATATCCACCCACCACACACAGCGATACACTCAAGGGACTGTGTGACTGTGTGTGACTGTGTGTGTGTTCTATTTTATCTAATGACTCACACTGCAGTGCTACATGTGAGCATGTTTGTCTGAGAAGATCTAGCACTGCTGTGTGTTGGGACAAAGTCATTCTTTCCCATATTTTCTATGAGCCTAGATTAGATTTGAACTTATTAGGGACTTAGATGTATGCGACTCTCTTTAGTCTAGATCCATAATGCTCATCACTTACAAATGTATGTATGACTATGTATGCTCATTTCTTACTCTTTGACAAACAGTAAGCCAAGCTACCCCCCTAGTCTTCTTGTCTCATCCATCCACGTGTGTGTTTTTGTGTAGAAACGCATGCACGTGTATGAGACAGCAGGCCGGAGCAGGATCCTCTGTCTCATTTGTCTGCTGTTGACACTGAGTGTGATTTCCTCAAATGAGGGGAAGTGATGCCCCTACTTATTAATTATGCCTGAAATATGAAGGAGACTCCATCAAACATGAATTATTAATTCATGTGGCTCAGATCATTTCAGCTAAAGATTTCCAAGACTTGTCATACATCATCTGACGAAGCCATGACAACATTGCAGAAGAGACAGAGATGCTGTTATATCTCTGTAAACACAAGGGTGTATGTGTGTGTGTGTGTGTGTGTGTGTGTGTGTGTGTGTGTACGCACATTTGACAGAACCTGTGTAAGTGTATAATACAGCCTGTTTTCCAGTGCCTTTTGGTTTACTCTCTGCTGTGTTTTTTATTAGTGCTTTTTTCTTTTTGACCATGGTAATACATTTTTAATTTTGTCACCCTGAATGTTCTTCTTCAGGCGACTTCTAAAACACAGGATCTGATTTCAAGGTCTTAACCCTTAGATGCACGAGTGACTGGACCCTACACTCTTCCATAAAAATGACCCATTTTAGAATCACTGTGTTTTTGGTTTGGAATAATCATTTGTATTATATTTTGTATTATGTTTTGGTCCACATAAGAATGATTTCATATTTGAAATATTGTTTATATTTTATTTTTTAAACATTTTTTCCATTTTTTTTATTCTAAAAAATGGAAAAAAATACACAAGAGCAATAGAACAATGTCAACATCTATTTTGTGTGTGCACATGTCTGTGGGTGTGTGTAACTCTGTCTTTTCTTGCCTTTGCTGTTCACTGTATGCAGTTGTGCTACCGGTTTCTGGCTGTGATCATTGCACACAAGTGTACTATACTGCCAAAAGGATTTGCTCATCTGCCTTCACACATATGAATTTGATTGCCATCCCATTCTTGATCCACAGGGTTTAATATGATGTCGGTCCACCCTTTGCAGCTATAGTTTGAGCTACAGCCAGAGTTTCAACTCCACAAGATTTAGGAGTGTGTTTACGGGAATTTTTGATCATTCCTCCAGAAGTGCATTTTTGAGGCCAGACACTGATGTTGAATTCTTGAATTCAGGGTGCTGAACTTCAAAAAAGGTGGACCATGGTGTCTACACCTCCTTTGGTGTTGTTGTAATAATAATAATAATAATACATTTTATTTGAAAGCACCTTTCAAAACACCCAGAAATGAATTGTTTTTACAGAAATAAAAACAATCACATAAAAGCACGGAAAAAGAAATAGAAATCAAATGACCTGGGAACTAGAGTGAGTAGGCTATCTTAAACAGGTGAATTTTGAGTCGTGCTTTGAAGACAGAGTGAGTCAATGTTATGGATGTCAGGTGGGAGAGAGTTCCACAGTTGGGGAGTGGAGCGAGAAAAAGCTCTGTTCCCCATGGTGCTGAGGCAGGCAGGGGGTAAGTAAGGCAGATGGAAGAAGAACGAAGGAAACGGGAAGAGGTGGCGATGAGAAGAAGATCAGGTAGACAGGGAGGGGCCAGGTTGTGGATGATAAATGTATTCAGAAGAATTTTGAGTTGAATACAGAATTCAACTGGGAGCCAGTGCAGTTGCCGTATGTCTGGGGTGATATGGTGAAATGAGGGGGTTTTGGTGATGATTGGTGATGGTGATTTTGGGTTTTACATTCTGTGATAAATGATGGAAGTCACCCAGGAGTATTAAATAAAGATGGTTACATTTATTTCAGCTCTGGGTGTTTAATATCTAGGTGTTTTTACGGGAATGTGGATCTTTCAGATCAATTTGAGAAGTGATTTTGATCATGTTTCACATTTTATTGTGTCATGTTGCGTGGGGCACTGGTCTTGGTCTCGACTTGGTCTTGGACCCCAAAAAGTCTTGGTCTTGTCTCGGTCTCAGGGTAGGTGGTCTTGACTACAACACTGCTTAACACCATGGAGGACGGGCACACAGAGGAAACTAAACAGGGGTCAAGAAACGGGGAGACAGACACAGGACAGAGACGCAGGGGAGACAGGCACAAAGGGAACTAGGAAATCAAAATATAAACCATAACTAACCACAAGACAGGAAACTGAGATGAATAATCAAAACCAAAACATACATATATATATATATATATATATATATATATATATATATATATATATATATATATATATATATAGCTCTAATGTCCTATCCCATTAATGGCCTGATAACAATGACGGGGTGGATGACATTTGGCCAGCTACTGATTTCTTGTGGATTATTCAATTATAAACAAACACATCATGGAGTTACCATTTTTAAACTAAAACAGTCTTCCTTGACTTTACTATGTATCATCACTTAGTGCTGTCTTACTGTATTGATTCTGATGAAATCATATGTTGGTCCTGTTTGTCCCTGCCCAGTCCTGCATTTTAAAATGTATACTATGATGTACTTGTTTTAGAATGATTAAATACCACCTATTCTGACAAAATACTTGTCTGACTCTAACTTTTGCAGTTAGAGTCACACACCCAGCAGATACAAAGAGGAAGAGTTTGAGGCCTATGTGAAGCTTATGATCCCTGCATGGTTTACTGATCCAAACTATGTGTCCAGGGTTTTAACATCAATGTAAAAATCATATTCCTTGGCTAACCCCCTTAAGGCAGAAAAGTACTGTGTGTAGCACTTTGAAATAACACATCATTCTCACAGGCTAGGAACAGAAAATCCCAACATGACCACTGGAGAATGCAGGTTTTATCTGAAGCGCATATCCCTGCTCAAACACAGAATATCTGTGCTGCTTCAGAACTATTGCTTTAAATCATCTGGGAGAGGGTGTGCACAGATATGTAAATTAAGAAAAGAGAAATAGTGTTTATTGTTCTGCACAAGCAGATCAATAAATACTAGTTTTTAAGGGAGAGCAAGAATTATTTAAGTATGAAAAATAATCGGAATTGCACAATAGGCAAAACTTTATCACTTAACCACTTAAAGCACTTCAGCCTTTAAGCTAAATGACATCCTTTAAAAGATCCAACAAGGTGATGCTTCACTTTCACTTTAATCCATTGGAATTGCTGTAAGTCAGAATTTCCAAAAATGAGGTTGAGCTGCTTTGAATCTAGAGAACAAATTAAACCTTTTCTGCTCAGTCTAGAGATTCATGGCCTATGGAGCCTGAAAACATTAATTACACTCAGTACTCCGTCCTTCCCCCTCCATGAATCTGTCCCTGTATACTGTCGGATATAATTTTTTTTTATTTGCATTAAAAAAATTTTGTGCTCGCTTGGTAGAAAGTAGTAACTTAGTTGTTTGAAATAAGCATCACTACACTTGTATATTTTAGAAATATGGGGAGATGGCATCAGGTTCAAAACTGGACGTGTGCTTTTTAAAATGTACCAACCAACCCTATAGACTCATTTACACCAGCAGATGAGCCAGCCATATACCGTGGGTACGGAAAGTATTCAGACCCCTTTAAATTTTTCACTCTTTGTTTAATTTGCAGCCATTTGCTAAAATCAAAAAAGTTCATTTTATTTCTCATTAATGTACACTCAGCACCCCATCTTGACAGAAAAAAACATAAATGTAGAAATTTTTGCAAATTTATTAAAAAAGAAAAACTGAAATATCACATGGTCATAAGTATTCAGACCCTTTGCTGTGACACTCATATTTAACTCCCATGCTGTCCATTTCTTCTGATCCTCCTTGAGATGGTTCTACTCCTTCATTGGAGTCCAGCTGTGTTTAATTAAACTGATTGGACTTGATTAGGAAAGGCACACACCTGTCTATATGAGACCTCACAGCTCACAGTGCATGTCACTGAGCAATGGTGGGAGAAGAGGCTTGGTGAGAGAGGTAAAGAAGAGCCCAAACATCACTGTGGCTGAGCTCCAGAGATGCAGTAGGGAGATGGGAGAAAGTTCCACAAAGTCAACTATCACTGCAGCCCTCCACCAGTCGGGGCTTTATGGCAGAGTGGCCCGACGGAAGCCTCTCCTCAGTGCAAGACATATGAAAGCCTGCATAGAGTTTGCCAAAAAACACACGAAGGACTCCCAGACTATGAGAAATAAGATTCTCTGGTCTGATGAGACCAAGATTGAACTTTTTGGTGTTAATTCTAAGCGGTATGTGTGGAGAAAACCAGGCACTGCTCATCACCTGCCCAATACAATCCCAACAGTGAAACATGGTGGTGGCAGCATCATGCTATGGGGGTATTTTTCAGCTGCAGGGACAGGACGACTGGTTGCAATTGAAGGAAAGATGAATGCGGCCAAGTTCAGAGATATCCTGGAAGAAAACCTCTTCCAGAGTGCTCAGGACGTCAGACTGGGCCGAAGGTTCACCTTCCAACAAGACAATGACCCTCAGCACACAGCTAAAATAACAAAGGAGTGGCTTCAGAACAACTCTGTGACCATTCTTGACTGGCCCAGCCAGAGCCCTGACCTAAACCCAACTGAGCATCTCTGGAGAGACCTGAAAATGGCTGTCCACCAACGTTCACCATCCAACCTGACGGAACTGGAGAGGATCTGCAAGCAAGAATGGCAGAGGATCCCCAAATCCAGGTGTGGAAAACTTGTTGCATCATTCCCAAGAAGACTCATGGCTGTACTAGCTCAAAAAGGTGCTTCTACTCAATACCGAGCAAAGGGTCTGAATACTTATGACCATGTGATATTTCAGTTTTTGGATGGTAATGAGCCTGTAAATTCCCACATTATTACCGTTTGTTTCCAGCTTGTTATCCCATTATTACAACATTATTACTGAGCTGTAATAGAAAGTGCTACCCAGTTTTTTTTTTAAACTAAATTTGCAAAACGTTCTACATTTTTGTTTTTTTCTGTCAAGATGGGGTGCTGAGTGTACATGAGAAATAAAATGAACTTTTTTGATTTTAGCAAATGGCTGCAATGAAACAGAGTGAAACATTTAAAGGTGTCTGAATACTTTCTGTACGTACTGTACACCATATGTCATAATAGGAGAGTGACTGGGAGCAAATTCACTTAATCTACCATGGATTTAGGATTTTAGACCGCTCATCTCAACTGAACCAGATTCAGTGGAGATACCATGGGGTATCCAAGCAGTGATGCTATTAGTCCATTCAGATTTGGATAATAAGACAATTTTTGTAATACAGTGGAATTTAAATCAAGCAATTAGGATGTGATTGAAGTGGAAGACTTTCAGCCTTAATTCAAAGCATTTACCAAAAGTGTTTACAGACATTTTTATACACAGTTCTACATTTTCAGAGGTTCAAAAGTAATTGGGCAAATAACTGACAAGCTGGGGCGTGGCAGGGGGAGGCCTGTTCCCTCATTATAGAAGTTAAGGAAATAAAACATCTGAAGTTGATTCCAAGTGTTGAATTTGCATTTTGTAGCTGTTCATAGGAACTCTCAACCTGAGGTCCAAAGAGATATCGATGTAAGCGAAGAAGGCCATCACTGAAAAACATAAACAAACATAAACTAAGCCTTTCAGAGAGAGAGCAAAATCTTTAGGGTTGCCCAAATCAAAGTACATTCATAAAAAGAAGAAAGGCCTGCAAGACCATAAATACAACTGGAGTGAGCGATTGCAGAATTCTTTCTTTGGTGAAGACAAATCTCTTCACAATGCTATGCCAAGTTGAGAACACTCTCAAGGAGGTAGGTGCATCACATTTACCTTCATGAATATAAATACAGTGGGTTTACAACAGGTCCAGACTGCTGGTTGCACCCAAGAACAGGAACTCAGGAGGTGAAACCAAGATTAACTTGGACCAGTGTGATGGGAAGGGGAAACTATGGACAAGGAAAGATCCGAAGCATCATGCATCTGTCAAACTTGGTGGAGACAATGTTATGGCATGAGCATATGTGGCTGCCAGTGGATCTAGGTCACTAGTGTGTATTTGTGCTGACAGAAGTACCAGAATAAATTCTAAAGTGTACAGGGCTATACTCTGCGCTGATTCAGCCAGTTGGTACATAACTAATCTGAAAGCCTTTCACAGTAAAAATGGATAATGAACCAAACATACCACAAAAGCAATGGAAGGGTTTTTCAAGACAAAGGAATGGGATATTCTTCAGCATATTGGCTAAGTCACAGTAGCTTGAGGCAGGAAATGCAGCATTTGTTGATGTCCTTAGATTCTAGACTTCAGATGGTCTTTGACGGTGTCGTTTAATGGTCTTTTAATACTTGGATTAAGTATTAAAAGTAATCATATTTGAAATTGTGTGGGTTATTAAGTCTCTAAAAATGAAGACTGTATAATATGGTTGTTAATTCCTCAATATTTAATGCTCTTATCAAACAGTTTCAACTGAAGCTGAAAGTCTGCATGTCACTCATATCTTAATTATCCAATCCAATCCAATCCAATCAATTATCTGATTTAAAATTCACTGTGATGGTGTACAGAGGAAAAATGACAAAAATTGTTCCATTGTCCATATATGCATTGGCTGTAAGCTAGACAATTCAACAAGCATTTTAGATGGTGCATCACTAAGTGCTGTGTGACTAGCAAATTTCTAGCTACAGTATTTAATTAGACAGGTTAGTGTCTGATAATCTAAACGCAAAAGAAGAGTACTGAAAACACTGAATAACAAATATACATTGTATCATGGTAAATGCCCAAACTGGGGGATGATCAATCTGTCTTTGCTGCTTTTACGTTTTTTAAAATTCTGTTTCTTGTGTTACTGTACTTTATTGAGCTGCTCTGCCAAATTGGTCAAGCACCCATTTAAAATCATTGTTGGCTTACATTTAAGCTCTTTTTGGATCTTGGTACTTGCTAGTGAGTGTTTAAGGCATTTGGGGATTTCAGTCATATACATATGAATATTTCCTGTGAAGGAAAAATGTACATTAGTTGCACTGTTGCAAAAAAGTCCTCTTTTTGATTAAACACCTGCACTCTTAAAAAACATTACTCATCATCCCAAACCTGCATACATTATAAACTGTCAGATTAGCTCAGTAGACCAAAAAAATCTGTTTAATTTTAGAAAGAATAAGCTCAGATACAAACATGAATAGTCACAGACACCAAAACACACAGTACATACAGGGGTTGGACAATGAAACTGAAACACCTGTCATTTTTGTGTGGGAGGTTTCATGGCTAAATTGGACCAGCCTGGTGGCCAATCTTGTGTGAAGGTTCAATTAGCAGGGTAAGAGCACAGTTTTGCTCAAAATATTGCAATGTGTGCAACATTATGGGTGACATACCAGAGTTCAAAAGAGGACAAATTGTTGGTGCACGTCTTGCTGGCGCATCTGTGACCAAGACAGCAAGTCTTTGTGATGTATCAAGAGCCACGGTATCCAGGGTAATGTCAGCATACCACCAAGAAGGACCAACCACATCCAACAGGATTAACTGTGGACGCAAGAGGAAGCTGTCTGAAAGGGATGTTCGGGTGCTAACCCGGATTGTATCCAAAAAACATAAAACCACGGCTGCCAAAATTACGGCAGAATTAAATGTGCACCTCAACTCTCCTGTTTCCACCAAAACTGTCCGTCGGGAGCTCCACAGGGTCAATATACACGGCCGGGCTGCTATAGCCAAACCATTGGTCACTCGTGCCAATGCCAAACGTCGGTTTCAATGGTGCAAGGAGCACAGATCTTGGGCTGTGGACAATGTGAAACATGTATTGTTCTCTGATGAGTCCACCTTTACTGTTTTCCCCACATCCAGGAGAGTTACAGTGTGGAGAAGCCCCAAAGAAGCGTACCACACAGACTGTTGCATGCCCAGAGTGAAGCATGGGGGTTGGTCAGTGATGGTTTGGTCTGCCATATCATGGCATTCCCTTGGCCCAATACTTGTGCTAGATGGACGCGTCACTGCCAAGGACTACCGAACCATTCTGGAGGACCATGTGCATCCAATGGTTCAAACATTGTATCCTGAAGGCGGTGCCGTGTATCAGGATGACAATGCACCAATACACACAGCAAGACTGGTGAAAGATTGGTTTGATGAACATGAAAGTGAAGTTCAACATCTCCCATGGCCTGCACAGTCACCAGATCTAAATATTATTGAGCCACTTTGGGGTGTTTTGGAGGAGCGAGTCAGGAAACGTTTTCCTCCACCAGCATCACGTCGTGACCTGGCCACTATCCTGCAAGAAGAATGGCTTAAAATCCCTCTGACCACTGTGCAGGACTTGTATATGTCATTCCCAAGACAAAGTGATGCTGTATTGGCCGCAAAAGGAGGCCCTACACCATACTAATAAATTATTGTGGTCTAAAACCAGGTGTTTCAGTTTCATTGTCCAACCCCTGTAAGCTCAGGAAAGATTATTCTGGTGTCTAAAATTCACAAAAGTCAACCTTATTAGCTTGCAATCAGTTTAATATGCCCAACACAGCTTCCATGTGACTGCATAAAGTGTGTACCCTGAGAAAGGCTTAGCACTGACATGGACAAACAATGCCTGACGAGACACATCAGAGTCAGAGTAAGGTAGAGGTGAGCTAGAAGTAAGAGACAGAGAGTGGAAGTGTGTGTTTACATAGTGAATCCAGTGGATCATGATGAGAGGAAGAGAGAGAGAGTGAAAGATGGAGAATTCAGACAATAGAGAAATTATTTTAGAGAGCGGGGCATGTAGGAATGAAAAAAAGGAAAGAGTGAAAAGAGAGCACAATGGTTGTGTTGCAACAAAAGTCTAAATCCTCAATTACTTGATTGGCTCTTTTGTAGGTTTGTTCATTGGCAATAGCACTACTTATCTCTAATTGGATGTTACAGTGGTGAAGTGGTTAGCACTATTGCTTCACAGCAAGAAGATGCTCATTTCAAACCTCCTGGTGAGATGGGTCTTTGTGGAATTTGCACATTCTCTTTGCCTCTGCCTCGGTTTCCTCCTGGTTTTCCAACTTCCTTCTGCAGTCCAAAGACATTTTTATATTGGTTGATTTGCTTAATGGGGGGGACATACAAGTCATGGGTGGTGTGTTTCTCATTATTGACCCTGTGATTGGCCTGTCTGAGGTATTCTCTACATCATGCCCTGTCAGTTGGGTCTGTTAGAGCAAAAGTTAGGCCCCCAAACCAATAAGTTGGATAAACATTTGGGAAGATTCGATGGATGAATGATTACAATTAATAAGCCAAAGAAGGTGGGATACAGAGTCAGAGGCATTGAATATTATGTAAATCTGTAAACTTGTATACTAGTTGATTCTGTTGCCCAAGTGGTAGAGGGGGCTGTTTATTAATTAGAAGGTAAGTGAATTGATGACCAAATCCTGCAGTCAGCATATGGAAGTATCCTCTGCAAGATACTGAGCCTAGACTGCCCCTGATGCAACCATCAGAGTGTGACTGTGTGGGTACAGATTACAGTGCTGCGTGAATGTGGTTTGTAGTAAAAAAAAAAAAAAGAAGTGATTTCAGGAGTTGCTGATAAGATCAGATAGGACGCTAAAAGACCTCTCCGCCCATCTTCCTGTCATTTGTTAGAGGTAATTAGTTTTAAGTATTAATTAGTGTCATTTTTTTTTTATGGGCATGATGCAATGTGTGCTAGGAAAGTCGCGGCAGGAAAGGATCATTAAAAGCTGGATTTGACATTCAAAACAGATCATTATTTGCTTTGAAAAAAGACTGGAAATGTTGTATTTTGTCTTAAGATAATAAAATCTTCATGATTCTAATAGAGAGAAAAATAACTTGATAAACTGGAGATTTTTTGCAGCTTGTTTCCCTGATAACAGTTATGCGCACACATTGCCTCAGGGTTGTGTCTTTTATCTATTTCTATCCCTGACAAAGGCAGAGACTTGCAGTCTGTATTGCCCACTGTCAGCTGTAAGGAACATCAGTGACAGAAAAGAAAGAAGAAAAAAAGAAGCGATTTTAAAAGGTTCATTAAATTGATGCACTGTGGCATGGTGGTTAGCACTGTTGCCCCACAGCTAGCAGGTCTAGGTTTGAATCCACCTTCATCCGGGCCTTTCTGTGTGGAGTTTGCATGGTCTCCCTGTGTCTGCGTGGGTTTTCTCTGGGTACTCCCACAGTCCAAAGACATGCAGTTAGTGGGGTTAGGTTAATTGGTGATTCTAAATTGCCCATAGGTGTGAATAGTTGTCTGTCTCTCTGTGTTAGTCCTGCTGGCAACCTGTACAGGGTGTACCCCGCCTCTTGCCCTGGGACAGCTGGGATAGGCTTCAGCCTCCTGTGACGCTGAACAGGATAAGTGGAAGACGATGGATGGATGGACTTAACGTAACTGCACTTCATTCAGAGAGAGAGAGGTAAAGGGTGCGTGTGTGTGTGTGAGAGCTGATGGGTTATTATCAGCCTTATCTCTATGCTGACTTGTGATTGATGGCACTTGTTTGTTGCTGCTTTGTAGCCACTTTGGCATTGTGTAATTGAAAATCAGTCTGTGGAGGGTAAAAAGGTTTGATGTCAGATTACTGGTCAGTGAAATACAGAGGCAATTAATCACCATGTAGGAAAAATGGTTTGGTTTGGCAGCGGAGGCATTGATTGTCCTTGAACAGTGATCTCAAACTGCACAGAAAAATGGAAGCAGAAAGTCTTCAAAAACGATCATCTGAAGACCCAACAGAATCCAACAACTGATTCAATTTTGCTTCTCAGGTCTCATTTAACTGCTTTTGGAATACAGGAAAAGAGGCTCAATTCAACTCGCTCAAGTTCTTGTGTAACCCTGGACTGAGGAGGTCTGAAGTGTTAAGTTGTCATTGTGCGCACTTCCATTCAAAGTTTATCATGGTGCTTGTGGTACTGCTTACCCAGATGAAGGATGCTTGAAAACATCCTCAGTTTAACATCAAATGTGCAAAGGATTGGGAACTTATATTTGCAACTCATACTTCAGTCAAGGTCTTTTGAACGCCTGATTATTTCTCAGTTTTTTGTAAGTAATGATCTTCAGCAATTAACCCAAACGCTTTGCAGTTAAGCTTCCAATTATTCCAGTTCTGTGTCATCAGTACACAGTACAGTATACTCCTTAGCCTGTTAGCATTGCTCTAGCCCTGATGTCTATTCTGCGTCTACTCTCTACATGCAAGTTGTAAATAAATAACATGAGTTTCCTTATGGCAGGCAAACCTCCTCAAGTGTTTCCAGTGAGCCCCCAAGCTCACCTACATTTGTCATGAAACTTTTTTGTTTTTTTCACACATACCAATGTCCTAAAAGAAAGAAGAGCATATAAAAACTTTCCAGTTTTGTACAGTCGTAACAACACTAGTTTAATGAGTAGGCTACGCTGACTTCCTGTGTCAGCATGCATTTAAGTAGTTTGGGCAGGCATCCTCATCAGCAGTTGTGACCTGATGGTTTGTCAGTTACAGTCATTTGTGGATGAAGCTACACAAACCAGAAATGTGACAGAAAGGACCTGTCCCTCTAAGGCACAGAGGAGGGAAAGGAGAAGAGGAAGAAAAAAGACAAAGGTATGTTTCCATGAGCAGTTAAAATACGTTTAGTTGGTAACCAGCTCCAAATGTACTTAGCTGTTGCTAGCTGGCTAGGTATGGTATTTATTATGTCGCTATATCTCTATAAAAAAAACACAACCTGTCAGCCTGCGTCACCATCCTCAGTGTGTTTATAGTTAATATACGTTTTTTTTCTCTTACTGTCATGGTCCTGGGTTTATGACCCAGTGTTTTTAGTTTTAGGACTTTAATTTTTGTATTGTTTAAGGTTACTGTTTGATTTCTAGCTTATTGTGTTTTTACAGTTTTGCATTTTTGTCTTTTTCTGACACCTGGTTGGTGTCTTTGTTTATGTCCTCAGGCTTCTTAGTTTAGTTTTCTGAGTTCTGTTGTTCACTTTCTACTTAATCCTGTTTCCGTTCTCACGCTTCCTCTGTTCCCAGCTCTGTTTTATTGTTTCTGGTTTATTCTCCTGTTAAGTGGACTTAGTCTTGGTCTCTGTTCCTTGTGGTAGAGTTTAAGTTCTCCTCTTATGTCTAGTTAACATTATGATCTTGTTCCTCTAGTGTAGGGGTTTTACCCCCTGGTCTTGTTCAGCTGCGCTCCCTAGTGTGTCCTATCTCCCTGATTACCTTATGTGTACAGTGGTATGCAAAAGTTTGGGTACCCCTGATAATTTTCATGATTTTCCTTTATAAATCATTGGTTGTTCGGATCAGCAATTTCAGTTAAATATATCATATAGTTTATAGGATTTATAGAAACTATGCAGTAATTATTTAAACAAAATTAGGCAGGTGCATAAGTTTGGGCACTGTAACATTTGGGTTGTGTTCAGTGGTGAAGAGGAGGCGGCAAACGTACTTAGCAGACAGTCAAAAACGCACAACCACACTGGTACTGGGAATTCCACAGTGTTGTCCTTTAATAAACATACTCTTCACCAACCTTATAAAGCCCGGTTGACCGGCTGCTGCATTATCATACATGAAAATAAGCAGAGTTCATATAACCCGTAACATTACTAAAAGTTGAGGAGATAGAAAAATAGAAGTCCGCCTCGATCCATGCGTCCGTCCGCCAAAACGTTTCTCCCACGCTCTCTACAGAGGAGTGGTGGCGCACACTTGTGACATCACTAACAAATGGTTAGACTGTCGTAAAGAGACAACACACAATTACGACTGTTACACCACCCCAACAGAAAAATGACATCAATATTTAGTAGATCCTCCTTTTGCAGAAATAACAGCCTCTAAACGCTTCCTATAGTTTCCAATGAGAGTCTGGATTCTGGTTGAAGGTATTCTGGACCATTCTTCTTTACAAAACATCTCCAGGTCAGTCAGGTTTGATGGTTTCCGAGCATGGACAGCCCGCTTTAAATCGCACCACAGATTTTCAATAATATTCAGGTCTGGGGACTGAGATGGCCATTCCAGAATCTGCCAGTACCTGCACTGGCCACACGGCCCCACAGCATGAGGGGACCGCAACCAAATGTTACTGTAGATAACAAGTGTTTGTCTTGGAATGCTGTGTTCTTTTTCCGCCATGCATACCGCCCCTTGTTATATCCAAATAACTCAGTTTTAGCTTCATCAGTCCACAGCACCTTATTCCAAAATGAAGCCGGCTTGTCCAAATGTGCTTTAGCATACCTCAGCAACTCTGTTTGTGGCGTGTGCGCAGAAAAGACTTCTTCTGCATTACTCTCCCATACAGCCTCTCCTTGTGCAGAGTGCGCTGAATAGTTGAACAATGCACAGTGACACCATCTGCAGCAAGATGATGTTGGAGGTCTTTGGAGCTGCTCTGCGGGTTGACTGTTGACTGTTCTCACCATCCTTCGCCTCTGCCTATCTGGGCTTTTTCTTGGCCTGCCACTTCGGGCCTTAACTGGAACTGTGCCTGTGGTCTTCCATTTCCTCACTATGTTCCTCACAGTGGAAACTGACAGCTGAAATCTCTGAGAGAGCTTTTTGGATCCTTCCCCTAAACCATGATGTTGAGGAATCTTTGTCTTCAGGTCATTTGAGAGTTGTTTTGAGGCTCCCATGTTGCCACTTTTCAAAGAAGATGCAAAAAATTGCACTTGCAAGTGGCCACCTTAACCCTTTCTCATAATTGGATTCACATGTAGGTCAAGGATCAATGAGCTTACAAAACAAATTTTGTGTTCCAATAATTAGTGCTAAAGGTATTCAAATTAATAAAACCACAAGGGTGCCCAAACTTATGCACCTGCCTAATGTTGTTTAAATAATTATTGCACATTTTCTGTAAATCCTATTAACTTCATTTCACTTAAGGTTAGGCTGGCTGTTGGGTTTTCTCTGTAATTACTGAATGGTCCTTACTGTACAATGTAAAGGGCCTTGAGGTTACTGCTTGTTGTAATTTGGCACTGTATAAATAAAATTGAGTTGAATTGAATTTAAAATACATTGTTTTTCAGCAGGCTTATGTATATGAGGCTGTAACAGGAATGCACCCTAAAAAAATTAATAATCAACTTTAACCCTCCAGCATTAAAAACCGTTAGGTTCAGGTGACAATGAAGTAGAATCAGGGACCCCAAATCAAATTTTGCTTAGGGCGCCAAGGGGATGCAAATCCTGACCTTGGTGGAACTCAACTGGAACCAAAATTTTCCAAAAAAGTCAAGGGAGATGAGCAGGATTCAGTGCAAGAGGTTTATTAACACACAGGTTTCAGACAAAAACATAAGAAAGCATTACGCTCCTCCTGGGAGCTTTTGCCTTAAACAAATGGGTTAGCAAAGCCAACAGAAACAAAACATATAAAGGCAGACGAAGACAAGACTCCCAAGCTGTTCCCATATGTTAGTTTATATAGGAATTCCCAGAGCAATAACTACGCCCCTTTCTTCGATCCCCACTAATTTGCATACTCTGTTCCCTTGTGAAACCTGATCATCAACTGACCAACTTCCAGCAACTTGCCAACCTGCTTTCTTTAGTGTACTTGAAATGCATATTTGTTCTCGCTCTAACTCTTCCCTTATGACAAGTCTCACAGGTCTAATCAATAACATGGCAATCCCTAGGCTAAATACATTTGTCATAATGCCATGTTTAGACATAACCCCCATTCAAATTTATCTCCCTAATATTTTGTATTAGCCAAACATGGCCAGTCTGCTGAATCACATTTCAAAAGATATACAGGCAAAGATTGAGATATAACATAGTATAATATGGTATGCTGGAATATGAGTATGATATCTTTATAAATGAATATAAAGGCTCATGCTTAGTATAAATATGACAGGCCTCACCTCTAAACTGCTACCCTGAGTATGCAGTGTATATCCTTTCAGTGTATGTATGACCCCTATTACTACTAATAAATGACACACTAAATGGATACCATACCATAGCAATAAAACAAAAACCAACTGGGATGGGGTATTGAGAGGTGGCTAATTGGTCTCAATCAAGATCACCTTTGCTGTCTGGGCTCAGTGGCTCCATGTGTCACAACCCAGCTCAAGTCATGCAACAAAAAAAGAAGACCACACAAAGACATGCAAGATTATTTAATACTTGAAAATGAAATGAAAACTGAGTAAAGAAAGCAAAAAGATAACCTGAACCCTTGACAGCACATCAGTGCAGTAAAACCGAGGCCTAATACACTGCATCAGCCAAAACAGCCTCTAGTAGATTCAGGCATGGCTGCTTTTAATGTGCAACTGAGCTTGACATGCTCAGGTGTGCTGCATCTGAATTTGGGTCATCTCCACCCACTAGTTACCTGAAAAAGAGACACAGGCAAGAAAACAAGGCCAACCCAGTGACCGTCACACACGTCAGTAAAGTGAACACACAGCTATGGTAAGAATAAAATGACCAGAAGGATGTAGTGAATTGTGAATATGTTCTCAATGTCTAAGCAACGCTTAACTGTGTCCATTAAAGTTTAATGCTATGGCCATGGCCTTTGGAATGTCATGTGTCTCATCCACATCTGCTGACTAGTGACTGCTAACATGTAGTAGGAGAAAGCAGGAGCAAAGGACAGTAATTACTGTTCTGTATCAAGTGTGCACATGTACTTCTGTGCTGAATGAGTTTCATGCATCATAACTGAGAGGTGTTATGGAAATAAGGCCCCTGACTGGATACTGAAGGAGCTCATCACTTATTCTGTCAGTGAAATTAGCCCCACATTGTTCTAGGACTCCTTTTCCTGTTGATTTCCCTTGGTATGGAAGATTAAAGCCTCTGCGATATGGCTATTAAGTGGGAAAAGGCGACCTTTCATAATAGCTTAAACTGTGTTTTGATTTTTAAGTCATATAAGTCAAATATAACCATCCAACTTTGGGGAAAGGCTGTTCCCACTTTAACACAGTAACATGTTCAAATTGTTCTCATATGCTAACTCATGGCAGCACGGTGGCGTGGTGGTTAGCACTGCTGCCTCACAGCTGGAATACATCTAGAAGGCCTGGGTTTGATTCCACCTTGGCCTGGGCCTGGTGGACACAGCTGTGTGGAGTTTGCACGTTCTCCCCGCGTCGGCATTGGTTTCCTCCGGGTACTCCGGTTTCCTCCCACAGTTCAAAGACATGAACTCACTGTGGTTAGGTTAATTGCTCACTCTAAATTGCCCATATGTATGAATGTGAGTGTGAATGGTTGTCTGTCTCTCTGTGTTAGTCCTCTGACAGGCTGGCCTGTACCCTGCCTCTCGCTCTATGATAGCTGGGATAGGCTCCAGCCACCCCATGACCCTGAGCAGGATAAGAAAATGGATGGGTTGTTAGCACCTTCTGATAAGGTGTTTTGGGCAGAAGTATTTTACAATTTGGCAAACATTTTGTCTGCTCCATCTGATGGCCTTAGTGAGAGCAGCCAGGTCAAAATTAAACCTAGACTTACTTCCTGTGATAAAGCCTTGCCTGGAGACTTACTTCAGTTGATTTCAGAATGTGCTAGAAAACCACGGTAGTATGGATGTATTGTTTTTTGGGGTTTGTTTTGGCAAATAGCAGTCATGTTGACAGTGTTCCTCTTTAAACTATGGGAAGAGGACAACATGTGTAGTATACACAGAGGTTAAAGTAGGATTTGGCAGGTGAAGCAACCCTTTATTTGTTGTAGCAGTGCAACTTGGGGAAAAGAATAACTTAGAAATAAGACAGATAACTTGTTTGTGAGATCAAGTAGATTTTTCTTTGTAGACAAGCGTTTATCAGCTGACCCGTGTTGCTACTCTGATATTCACTGCTCTTCGTGGATTTAGCCAACTGAATTCAACAAGATACAAGCAGATGTTTCACAAGCTGTGTGGTTGATTTCCATACCCCAAACACTATAAAGGTAGTATAAAAGGTCAAATATGATGAGGGAATCTAATCAGCAGCATCGTCTGCTAACCTTGATATAATCTTACATAGAACACCACAGCCTGGTCTGCACCAGTCCAACATAGTGCATCACTGTAAACTTTATCAATTTAAATTCTTTAATAGGATGAGACGAATGGTACACTCTGGACAGGTCGCCAGCCTGTCGCAGGGCCAACACAGAGAGACAGACAACCATTCACACGCACATTCGCACCTATGGGCAATTTAGAAACATCCATTAACCTAACCCCACTAACTGCATGTCTTTGGACTTCGGGAGGAAGCTGGAGTACCGAGAGAGAAACCATGCAGACACGGAGAAAATGTAAACACATAAAAACGCCCTGGCCAGATGGTGGATCTGAACCTCGAACCTACTTACTGTGAGACAACAGTGCTAACCACCATGACACCATACTGCACAGGGATGCAATTGGGCCATGGGATGTAATTATTTTCTCATTACTGAGCAAGTATCCATGCCGTCACTTGAAGCAATGCCAGGTTGCAGCACTCAGTTGATAGTAATATGCATTTACATGCCTATCAGATTTAATTGCCCATTAATTGAAGGTGCTGGAACACCATTCCAGATTGCCCGGGCCCATTTTAATCTCTGAAGTAAGTGAATCCCATATACATAAGCCTCACTAATGGCTTTTCATCAGATTGTCAGCCACTATCACATTTGGAATAAGTGATGAGATCTGCATTATTTATAAGTGCCTCCCACATAATAAAAAGCTTAGTCTAGTGCTGTGGACTCTTGAGGTAAAGATTTTACAAACAGGAATCAGTGTGAATTGCAGGTCAAATAATTATTTCTTCAGTTTTTCTAAAAATGGTATATCTGTCAAATGACATGATTAATTTTTTTTAAATTTTTTTTAGCCTGTCATGTCTGGCAGTTTTCGCAATCAGAATGATGATCTGAATGCTCTGGTGTACCAAACATATTTGTTTTTACAAGAACAGCTCTATTAGTTTTCTGTTTCTCTTGTTAATGTTTGTATTTTTTATTTTTATTTTATTTATACATGCCAGGCCTGACAGGCAGGCAGGAAGGGGTAAGAAGAAGAGGGATAAAAAAGAAAGAGAGAAAAAAAAAATTTAAAAAGGGAGAAAACAGACCAGCTCCCAGTTCGGATTCAGGAAACAGACACCCTCTCTATTTTTAAGATTAGGATTAAAACTTTCCTTTTTGTTCATGCTTATAGTTAGGGCTGGATCAGGTGACCCTGAACCCTCCTGTTTTTAATGCTGCAATAGGCCAAGGCTGCTGGGGGGTTCCCATGATGTGTTGTTTCTTTTCATTCACCTCTTTTCATTCTGTTTATACCCCACTCCACATTTAATAATCAGTTATTATTAATCTCTGGCTCTCTTCCACAGTGTGTCTTTTGTCCTCAGCCCCAGCCAGTCATGGCAGATGACTGCCCCTCCCTGAGCCTGGTTCTGGTGGCGGTTTCTTCCTGTTAAAAAGGAGATTTTCCTTCCCACTGTTGCCAAGTGCTTGCTTATAGGGGGTCATTTTGACTGTTGGGTTTTGTCTGTAATTCCTGGTCTTTACCATAGAATATAATGTGTCTTGAGGTGACTGTTTGTTGTGATTTGGTGCTATATAAATAAAATTTAATTGATAATTGAATTGAATTTATTCAGTCAGTTCTCAGTATGTGAATAGTGTAATGAGGTTTAATCCAGTGGGTCATTATCCTCCTAATTAGATGACAGGAGAACTAAATTAATGAAGTTAACTCAAGTGCTACATAACTGGAAGGTTAAGTATTTCCTGGTGTGATCTCATTAAGGATGACCACTGATATCTACTGATCTGTGGGCAACCATCAACAGATGAAAAATCTGAGTTCCTGGTCCTTCCTCTGAAAATGCAGGCAGTATTACCATTTGCATTAGTTTAGAAAGTGATAGACATGCTTTCCATCCACCTCACTGTGTTCTGTAACTCCATTTTTCTTGTTTTTATTTCAAATGTGGTCATTAATAAGGCTGTAGTTAGTGAGGTACTGCAGAACAGGGCCACAGTATGGGTCTTGCAAGATATCTGTAATATGGCCCAATTCAAAATTTTAATTTTGTTTGTATTAATGCTTGGCTTTGAAAGTGAGTCTTTGAAGTTAATTGTTTAGATAATGTTTCTCACCTTTTTTTTCTTTATTGTTTTCAACACATATCTCCAGATGACAGATTCCAATTATTACCTCTGCCACTCATTTCCTTCACACTCAGTCCTTCATATTGATTTGTGAGAGAAATCTGCTACTGAACAAATGAGGAGATTTCAAAAGTTTGCAGGGTGCAGAGTCAAGGGCTTGTTAATAGTCTCCAGATATCAAGGACCCTTGAAGAGCATTAGTGACCTGGTGGGTGACGTGCTGTTAGAAACAAGAGGATGAGCAAAGAGGAGACTGAAAAAGAAATATCCAGCTTTTATAGAACAACTCAAATACTGACACATATTTATTATGAAGTATGTCATTAATTTTTTTTTTAATCAATAAGATTACTAGCATCAGGGCCCTCAGGGTCATATGAAGCCTGCTGGGTCTCCAAATGACCCCATTCCACCTCATCTTTTTAAAGAGGTCCTTTCCACCTTAGCATCATACATGCTTAATATTATTAATGGGAGCTTAGCTGATGGAATGGTGCCTGCCAGCTTTAAGAATACATTATTAAAAAGCCTGGCTTAGACTCTTCTAAACTTTTCAATATTCAACCGATCTCTAAACTCCTTTCTCTTTCTAAGATTTTAGAGAAAATTGTATACTGCCAGCTGAGTTCATTTTTGGCATGACACCTTGGAGGTGTTCCAGTTGGGTTTTAAATCCCGTCACAGTGCTGAGTCGGCACTGTTGCAGGTTTTCAATGACATTCTTTTATCCACTGACTCGGGTCGCTGTGCTGCTTTGGTTCTGTTGGACCAGCGGCCTACGATACAGTTGACCATCAGATCCTCTTGTCTCGCCTGGAAAACTGGGTGGGCATTAAGGGTGTTGTTTTAAATTGGTTCAGAGCCTACTTATCAGAGAGAGGTTTTTGTGTCCATATTGGAGCTGTTGAATCTTGTGTAGCACCCCCTACATGTAGAGTGCCTCAAGGCACTATACTTGGCCCTCTTCTCTCTGTACCTACTTCAATGGGATCAATTCTTAGAAGACATGACATCGTATTCCACTTTTATGCTGTCAAATTTATGTGCCACTGAAGCAGCAAAATGCATGTTCTGTAAACCATCTCTTAGAGTGCATTGGAAATATCAAGGCATGGCTGTCCACAAACCTTTTGCACCTGAACAATAAAAAGATTGAGGTCTTGTTGTTTGGGCCTAGTGACACCTCCAAAATTAATGTTGATCTGGGTTTTTTGAGTCAACATCTGACACAGACATCACAAACCTGGGTGTAAAATTTTAACTTGATGCACTGATTAAGTCAGTAGTCATGTCCAGCTTTTATCAATTAAGACAACTGGCCAAGGTGAAGCTGTTTCTTTTTCCGCATCACTTTGAGATTTTAATTCATTCATTCATTTTATCACAACTTGTTTAGACTACTGCACAAATTACCCAAACACAGATAGTACAAAATGGGGCTACTTGACTTTTAGTTGGTGTCAAAAAAAACGTGGCACATTACACCAGTTTTAGCTTCACTTCACTGGCTCGGGTTTGTTTTAGAGTTCAGTAGCCTGATAGTTTGTGGGTAGAAACTGTCCCGGAATCTGCTGGTGCGGGTCTGGATGCTCCTGCCTAATGGCAGGAACGTGAAGAGTGAATGGCTGGGGTGGCTGGGATCAGAGAGGATCTGCTGGGCCTGCCTCATACAGCACTGTCAGTAGAGGTCCTGGATGGCTGGCAGTTCAGACCTGATAATACGTTGAGCTGACCTGACCACCCTCTGTAGAGTGTTGCGATCCATAGCGCTACACCAGGTGGTGATACAGCCAGACAGTATACCCTAAATGGTGCATCAAAGTTGGTGATGATTCTGGAGTCCACACCAAACCTCCTCAGACACTGCAGAAAAAAGAGTCACTGTCTTGCTGCTTTTGTAATCACTACTAATTACTCCTGCCTGTAACAGTGAGCCAAGGGCTGGTCTAATGCCCTCAGTGGCTTCAGGCATCAGAGGACAACCATGACAGTCTGTGGCTGTCATGGTTGTGGCCAGAAGGCCTCTGAGTTCAGGCATAGTGGGCTTGAACTCCTTGCAAAATGAAACTAGGGCAACAGCAAATTTATCCATGCTAACACTATGATCTGGTAGGTGTTTGGCAGCATTTTCAATACCTGATAGGAGAAGCTGTAGGTACGGTGGTGATGAGGCTTGATGTCTGGGTGGTTGGAGAGCATCCAGGTTGGGCTCTCATGTTAGAGCAGAGAGCTGTGAATAGACAGAGGGAGAATTGTGTGAGTATGTGAGTTGTACATACTTTATTTAGCAATGTTTTCAGAGTTTTAGGTTTTTAAATTTTTCTGTCTTTCTCATTATTCTAAATTTATTAAAGCTAAAGAACCTTGTCGTCCTCATTTTTGGGGAACCCAAACTTTTCAAACAGCCCAGCAGTGACACACTTCCTGACCCCACTTGTTGCACGTGATATTTACAATGGGACCTTGTAAGTCTTGCTTAGAATGCCCCCCATATTCCCAGAATATGGTCTGTGGGTAGATATTCAATATAGAAAAACCCAGCAAGTCCAGCAAACAAAAGGAGCATTACCCCCACACCCCAACATTCAACATAAAGTCAAATACCGTCATTCTCAGCACCAGTCTTCCATCCAGCATGTTGAATAATCATGATAATCAGCATCAGTCTTCTGTTAATCACTCATGATGACTCATGGTATAATGTATCAGTCATGAGACAAGTGAAAGCCAGAAGTACTTATTAAACAAAAATCATCACCAAAGGAAAAGCACTTGGGATTCACAAGATCCAAGCACCAAAGGTACAGGGTGTTGCAGTCAGTCCCCTCTTCTCTCACAGTCTTTTAGCGAGGTTTGAGGCCAGAGTCCGTCTCGAGGGACATGAGAGAAAGAAAGCTGAATCTTTGGCTATAACAAAATAATCCTGAACAGAAGATCTGAGGAAAAAGAAAATGAATAAATAAAAAAGGAGAACAGCCCACAGAAGACATAAGGGCAGATTGAGGTAACATCATCCAAGTGAAAAATAATATTAGTCTAAGTAGGTACCGGCAGCATTTAGCTAATAGCTATGGAACTGGTCAAGTGACCACTCAAACAGTGATAAGTGGTTCAACTTCTACTTACCACTGTTCAGGTCTGCTCGTTGGGATTTTATATATTTTTACACCAAATAAATGTTTATGAAATTTTCAGCCCGCACATACCAATTTCAAATGTTCATTAATTCACTTAGAAAATTGCCCAGGTGACTGTTTACCTCAAGTGACCTACACTGCTACATTTCAGCAGATTCCTCACATGGACTTGAAATTGGAGGTAAAAATAAACCATCTTTACCTTATTTCCAACACAAGCTTTCTGTTAATGTCAAATTCAATGAAATGAAAATATTTTTTCTTCTACCCAAAATCCAAAATTCCAGTTGTACATCATTTCACCCCTTTCAAATGAAATTTTGAAATCCTTACTGTTGAAAAATTTTCAATATCTCTATACCAAAATTAAGCTTTTGAATTTTTCTTTAAAACTTCAAGAGACTATTTTCAGCCATTTTTTTCCGCGGTCAAAAAGTGGCTTGGAAGGAGTTTTCGCTGTTTATATCTTAAATTTTGAATTTCATGTGGACCTGAAAAAAATTGGGCTAAAGGCAATGTTAGATTAGAAATATATGATTTTCTTGCCTCTTCAGAGTCCTTTCTAGAAATAAAGGGGTGACCCCTATATTTATAAAAATGCCACCTGGACCTTTTGATATTGCCGAAAATTGAAAAAAAAAAAGTAAACTTCTCTAAATTAAAAAATTTGGATTGCCATGAACCTGAGCCTGTAAATATGTGATCTATTGGGTAGGATTAATGAGAAAATGGCAATAAATCTGTAGAAGAGCCTCATCCAGGCCGACCACAGGTACCAGACAAGCATCAATGGGATCCAGGAAGCACCAGGACACAAAAAAGCGTGGAGATAATCTATGCTTTCTCTGGAAAAAAGTAGAAAGGTGCAGCTGAGATGACTTCAGCTTTACTAGCCATCCTGCACATTTACTGCAGCGACAGCGGTGCCAGTGCCAAGCGGGAAGAGCCGAAGCTCGGCACAGGTAAGTTGTAACTTGTGACAGGAACGGAGGCAACGAGTACTGTCCACCACAATCAGATATCACTAGATTTGAAAACATGAAAGTTTTCATCATGTCAGACGTGTGTGTGCCAAATTTCATAACTTTTTAAGCTTTCAAAGCTTAGGCTGCTGCCCCCCATGACCCATCCCCAGATAAGTGGAAGAAAATGGGGGATTGATGGATGGATTCTAGGAAATTAGAATTTGAATGCCAGATTCCAATGCCAAATTCTTTGATTAAATGTTGAAAATAAACAAAATGATTATCTTGAAATAAATATGGAAGATGAGTAATCCCTTTGTCTTTTCATTTTGTCTTACTGGATGTACTTTTATTGATTATAAGGTCTGGGTTATTCCAAACTGGTGACCTCAGGGATAGTGTAACTGCAGAATTAGTGATCTGAAGTGATTTCCACCAAGCTGACAGAGTTGTGGCTAGTGATATGGTTTGGAAGCGTTATTTTTGGATGAATTAGCTGATAAAAGAAAGATCTGTTAACTGTGCTGTATATATTTAGATAGTGCTTGTTCTGTATGTAACCAGGAGGAGTCAGTTTGAGAATGACTGAGCCACTGAGTGATGTATTTGAGCTGGTTTGCAAGATAGTGAAATTCAAAGTTTGGGGCTTCTAATCCTCCCTGAGGTTTAGATTTTTGTAATGTTGAGAGTTTTATATGGAGAGGTTTGTTTTTCCAAGAATTTTGACGGGGCAGAATTAAGGGATTTTAACAAGGTCTTGTTTGGACAAAATCAAATCACTGTAAATAAATAATTAATTTTAGGTAAGAGTAACATTTTGATTATAGCAAGGAGATAGGGAGGATGGACCAGTGATTTAAAAATGCTTGTACTGCTTTGTGTAATGGAGTGAAATTGAGGCTGAATAACTGACAGCTTGGAGGAAGTGTTCATCTCAAGGTATATATAGAGTAGGATGATTTTGTGTTCTTTATTGACTACTTGAATACCACTGATATTTTGTCTTACTACAGCTGCTTGTGGTTTTATGAATAGAGCAAAAACACAAGGACAGATATGCTTGCCAGGTCAGATTGTGAAGAGTGAAATTTTGTGAAATCAACCCAGTGGTGGTGACTGGCCATTGGTGAAGTGTAAAGTGTAAAGCGCCCTTATCCAGTTAATAACTGAATCCCCAAACCCAAATTTGTGAAGTGTTACAAAAAGAAATTTCCAGTTTACTCCAACAAATATATATAATTACCACGTTACATTTACTGATGTGGGAAAGTTGCATTAGACTGACGAGTTTGCGATTATGAATGGATGACTTTCTACTTTTAACAAAATCAGTCTGGTCAGAGTCAGTGAGGGGGGGTACAACTTTATCTAATCTGACTTCAAATGCCTTGCTTATATTTTTCATGTCTGTATGAAGGGCGTGTATATAGAATGATCCCGTTTTAAAGGAAGGCCGGTGGAAACCTCAGAGCTTGTTACAGAAGGTGGGACGTAGAGAAGATGAGTTGTGGTGTGCAGGAATGAGTTTTGAGAAAAAGGTTTGGGAGGACAGGGTGGGGAAAAGTAAAAGAGAACAAACATTTATCAGGATGGATAGATGGAAGGTAAATCTATGGCACTGACTGTTGTTCTTTTTCTATTTTTATTTTTTTTATTTAAGTCTTTTATTTAACTTGATTTTTTTCTTTTCCCATATAATGAGACCATAAAGTCTGTTTATACAAAAATATATTCAGTCTAACGACACTGTAATTGCTCCTAATGTTCACAAGCAATTGTTTTTTTGCATATACTGGCCATTTATGTATTCTTTCTTCCATAGCTTGGTTCCTTTTCTGTTTTAGGATGCTTTTTGTTTCTTTACTTTAAACAATACACAGGCTTTAAAAGTACTTTAAGTGTTAAAAATGGTCTTTAATGCTCAATTAAACTTGAGTTTTCCCAGTTAAAAATTGGAATCCAAAACATGCCTAAAAAGGTTACTACAATTCTGTTCTCACATGTTAACATTTCCCTGTCTATAAATCTGAAACTTTTTACACCCATAGACAATTGCATGGAACCTCTTTCACCTATCTGAGATATCATGAATGCAATATTTTATTTAGTGTAGCTGAGAGACAAAAAAAATTTGGGGAATGACAAAATGCAAACCCTGAGAAAAGGGACAAACATCTTCAGAGACAAAAGGAAAGATGAAGGCAGAACAATATAAGGAGGAAATGTATTTATGAACTGAATGAGTGAGACCACAGACATAGGTGCAAATTATGGAAAAAGCAACAACAATGATCTAGGCTTAATAGGGTGTCTGAATTGATAGAAAGCAATATGACTAAAGGGAAAGGAGAAAAATGAACGAGGCAGAAAAATGGTTTGACAAACGCTGGTGGAAAAATTAGGACATGAAGGCCAAAGGATGAGAGGTAAAGAGACATAAAAGCAACAATGAAAAAATCAAGAGAGACAAAGAAGGGAAGGAGGAAGAAGATCATTTCAGCTCTTAGCTTGTGGGTCAGCAAATAAACTAATTAATTAAGATAAATAACCATATAAAAAACATCATCCAAATTAACCACGACTTATGTGTGTGAGCGCATGAGAAGGAGAGTGAGAGAGAGAGATTCCAGCCTTCCATTTGTGTTACTTTTATGAGGTGAGCAGAGGAATGCATTGATTTCATAAAGGGCATAAAG
The DNA here is from genome assembly GCA_024447675.2 of Pterophyllum scalare. Lineage (NCBI taxonomy): Eukaryota > Metazoa > Chordata > Actinopteri > Cichliformes > Cichlidae > Pterophyllum > Pterophyllum scalare. The sequence continues at coordinate 45,015 of JAMQGT020011967.1, forward strand.
GGATCTGTTGGCCATTTGAACAGAAGAGCGAGAGATCAATGCAGGGGAGATGAAACGCTGACATTTACTCTGATTTGTGCCCCTGGGCAGGAAGGACCTCTGCAAAAAGTGACAATGTCAGCTTTCTTTCTCTGCGAGTACACACTGCTTTTTTCATGCTGGAGAAAGAAATGTCTCAATGACACATTCACTCCGACAGAGCTGGTAGAACATAAAGCTGCCTTCTCTCAACCTCCAGCATGGGAAATGAAATTCAGGTAATCTTTATTTGACAATTCATATCTTTTTTTTTTTAAAGGGCCTCAGAAAAATATCGACAGGTATGCTGGTCATGTAGCTGGAACCGGTAGGAAACTGAAATACCATATGTGCAATCAGCTACAGGTTGAGATACCTGTCACCTGGTATTGATACATCATTAGCCCCCCTTTTGTGTGTGTGTGTGTGTGTGTGTGTGCGTGTGCCTGTGTCCATGCAGATGTGAGGACGTGCATGTGATCTTTCCCAACTCAAAGGTGGTGAACTTGACTCATTACAAGAGAAAAAACTTTTTAGAAAAAGTCACCAGCACAATGCACCTCCGTGAAAGCCAGCATCCAGACAAGGATAAAGAGAAGAGCTGAAACCAAACCAGGCAGTGTGGTGATTTTGATGGCACCCCAACTCTCAACAAAGTCACCAGAGTCCAAACATCACAACACGGGATGGTGATAAGAACCCAAGTGGCCAGAGCTCAGAGATCCCAAGTGGCTGAAACCTACATCAAAGGCCAAGAAGCAGTGGACACCTGTGTGCCAAAGCAGAGACATGCAGGAAGGTCTCCACCAGTGCCTGGGGCAGATGATAGGATACAAAATCATGTTGGCCACTTTACATGAGTGAAACTTTGGTGAAAGATGTTCCATATTTCTAACAACTGAAAACTGTGTCATAGAGCTCACCAGTTTTCTCAGTATGATCTCTTTTCATTACATTTTTACATGTCCTTTCTAATAAACACCCCTTTAAAAATTTACAGTTTGTTTTCATTGGATTTTATGGGTGGTATAAAAACCTGTGCATACACAGGAACATAGACATCTGTGATGTACTGAAGGTCAAACCTTGAATGTTTGCTTAATGACTCAATTAAATTTCAATTCAATTTTATTTATATAGTGCCAAATCACAACAGTTACCTCAAGACGTTTATATTGTAATTATATTGACCATACAATGCTACAGCGAAAACCTCAACAATTAAACCACCCCTAAGAGCAAACAGAGGTGACAGTGGGAAGGAAAAACTCCCTTTTAACAGGAAAAAAGAACCAGACTGAAGGAGAGACATCCATCTGCCATGACCGGTTGGGGGTGAGGGGAAGGAGACAGGACAAAAGACATGTTGTGGAAGAGAGACAGAGATTAATAATAACTAATGATTAAATGCATGAGTGGTGTACAAACAGAGTGAAAAGAAGTAAGTGAAGGATGCCGCATATTGCATAGGCATATTGCAGCGTAACTAAGGGAGGGTTCAGGGTCACCTGATCTAGTCCTAGAGATAGGCTTTATCAAAAAAGAAAGTTTTACCCCTGATCTGAGAAATGGAGAGGTTGTCTATCTCCAAATCCAAACTGGGACCTGGTTCACACTGCTGTGTTGTCATTTACAGGCCACTTAAATACAATAAGGACTTTTTAAATTACTTTTCTGAATTATTGGCTGAAATCATGCCTAAATATGATTGAGTTTTTTTTTCTTCTTGCTCTCAGCAGAGATGGACACATTTCTCTTCTCTCCCTAACCCTTCCTTATCTACCCTGCTTTGCTGCTTGGCTGCTTTAGAGCCTCTTTTTGCACATCTTCTGAACTGGAAATTATAATTATGGATCTGGTCAGCTAGTCTCTCAACGCTATTGACTGATCAAATTTTCACCATGAGGAGATTGGGGAAAGGGGAACCCTCTCTCCTCTTGTCCGAGTGACATACTCGGCTGGCTACGTTGTGGATTCCTGTGGAGAGTGGAAGATGACGTGCCTGGCTGTAGTGTCGATTGAGGACGTGGCATATATATTTGGCTTATTGATACCACGATTTCTCCTGATTGGACTTGGCTTGCTCTGGCTTATCGTGAAATTTGGGAAGTCTGGGCAGCCGTTCGGGCCTTGGTAAGCCTGCCTGTGACGGGAATGTAGAGCAGTACAAACTCAAACTCAGAATCAGTATATCTGGAGCTGAATCGGAAGGGATTAGATCTTGGAGACATGTCTGTTTTCTGCACGGCGAGGAATGAACCAAGAAAATTTGGATGATTGGATTTTTCACCATTGAGAGGCGCCAGCAAGACTGCAAGGCTGTCAGCAAATTAATCAGTGACAGCCTGTACCAAAACAATTGTAGAATCAGAAATTCGGCTCCCTGACGGCCTTGGATTGCTGGTTATATCTCAGTGTTCTCCTGTTATGTGAACAGATGCTCTACGCCCTGCCCCGTCTTCTGACCTGTGTGAGCTGGTATCCCTAGCCCAAGCTGCTGATGAACATTCCACCTCTTATCAGGAACTGTTAGCTGAGGGGGAGTTGAGTCAGCCCACAGTAGCCCGAACCCACGCGCCTCCGCTGGCTTCCTTCCATCCCCGCCCCTCCCCATTTTCCCATGCTATATGCTATATGTGCTTACTATGCAGAGGTTTTTCAACCTTATACCATGCCCCCATTACGGGGCAAAATATGAGATGATTTTTTTTTCTCCTCACCTGTCCCATTGTGTTTGCTCTGTTTCCCTCTTCTTAAATGGCAGCGCCTTTGACGGCAGCAAGGCCGCGGATCACTAATCTCTTGTTTGTCTTTGTCTTTGGATGGGTGTTCTGAAACGCTCATTATATGTTTGACATGTAACAACAATAATTTGGTCCTAAATTGATTCTAAATTCTAAACTTGTGTACAGCAATTTGGTCAACTTTTGTTGTGTTAAATGTGCTATATAAATAAACTTGACTTGACTTGAGTCCTTATTATTGGAGATTTTAATGTACTTATGTGCTGTCCTGATAAACCAATGGTTAAGGACTTTTTAAGCTTAACTGAGTCTTTTAACCTCACACAGTGGGTGTCCGGGCCCACACAAGAACGTGGACACAATGGCAGTGGCGCAGCGGGTAGGTGCTTCCCTTGCAGCCGGAGGGTTGCCGGTTCGAGCCCCTGTTCCTGTGCTGCGTTAACGGTTAACGGTAGCACCGGTTTCTGACTGCATGACTGCAGATGCTTGTCTCTGGCTGAGTGATCTGGAACAGATTGCCTTGTATGTGCAATGTAACAAACTGGATCTTATCATATGGTTTGTCTGTTTCAACCTTGATGATCTGTGATGCTGTGTTTTCAGATTATAAGCCTATGTTATCTGACATTGCTTTGCCCTGTAGCTTTGCTAAACCTCAAACTCCTGCACAGCACTGCCGTGTTATGAACCTGTTCACTTGGATTCGTTCCACCCACACGTCTGTATTAGATGTTGTGGCTTCATTAAAACCCAGGCAGCCTAAAACTAAATCTGAGCTCTAGTTAAATGACACAGCTCGGACGTGAATGCCGAAAAGATGAATGAAAGTGGGAAAAGGACAAGTTGCAGGTGTCGTTTCAAACATTAAGAGACTGTTGGCATCATCATCAGGCAAGTGTGAAAAATGTCAAAAGAAGAAACATTTTAGAGTTCATTTTAAAATTCTTTTATTTTTTTTTAAATGTCCATGACCTGCCCTACCTTTTCTGCTTGGCTTTTGACCCAGTTTGAGATGTTGATTTTACTTAATTATTTCATTTCATTATTTTACTCATTTTTAATTGTGTCTTGTATTTTATCAATGCTTTTATTTTGATTCTATTTATTGTATATTCTCTTGTTCTCGTGTGTTTTTGCTCCTATGTTTAGCACTTTGGTCAGTGGTTTTTGTTTTTAAAGTGCTTTATAAATAAATTTGACTTGGCTTATTATTTTTGTAATCTTTAAAATACGTCTCACAAGTTAAACTCGTTTGATTGAGTCTGTTAGAGTTAGTCTTTTTGGAAGTGGGGTTGAATGAGGTTCTGATCTACAGTCAGTGAGTCACCTACAGTAGATGGCAGTACACCATGCCCCCTGGCAGAGTGTGAGTTGGAGAGTGCAGTGAAAAAACTGTGTCTGTTTGTGTGTGTGTGTGTGTGTGTGTGTGTGTGTGTGTGTGTTGTGTATTTTCAACAATTGCAACAAGGAGCCTTATTTTTCACTCCCTGATGATATTTTTGGTAGTTTAGTGAGATTTTCAAATGTTTTCATCATTTTAGTTGCTTCCAATGATTGCTCTCTCATTCTGTTTCTTTCTGTTCTCTTGTTTTCCATGCACTCTGATCCTGTCGAACAACTTCTCTCATCCAGGTAAGAAACAGTGTGTTTTTAAACTTTAGGGTAAAATATCTGCCTTAATAATGATTAATGCCATCAGAACCATTTTTGATGCATGTAAAAAGCACTGCATTAATCACCATTAATACCTGGTGTTGGGCTCTTGAAGACTTAATGTAATAAAAAATAAAAAGGGTGATTGGTGTATTTACTGTGAAAATATGAGTTATGTAGTCGTTGTGATGTTGGAGTTTTCAATGGAGAGTATTATCTTCTCCAAGGAGGCAGGTCCTTGGTATTGGTCATGTTTTTGGTTGTAGTTTGTTTATTGCCAGTAGAAACTAACAAGCAGAATTTCATGAAACATGTGCAGGTGTGGAGCATGGACAGAGAACGAAAACAACAAAATCTGGTGCAGATGTGAAATGTTTTGTTTAATAATGCATTTTATGGGCCTTGCAGTAGACTGTTTGGTAGAGTTCGGGGCTCTCAGAGTGCCTATGCTTGTAGTGGTTTTCTGTAGTGCTGCCACTACAGGTGTGTGTATACCTGGACCAATGCTGGGATGAAACGCTGTAGCAGATTCAAAATGCCTAGGTAATATACAGATTAGAGGATATGATATGAGTAAAGCAGAAGGGTAAATCCTGACTGTGATCTGGAGTGACTGCAAAGTTTATACACTCTAAAAAAATATAAAAAGACAGCTAAAGTCGATTTCAAGTCACTACAAATAAAACCTACGTGACTATGTGTGAGTTTTCAAGGGTCAAAAACGTGTTTTGCACTTTTTTGTTTGTTTGTTTTTTAATTTATTATTTTTTTCTGTCAATTTTGCAGCAAGAAAAGTCTGTATTATTTCATCAAAATACAAGAAAAAATTAGATGAATGTTAGTTTTCCTCATAGGTTTTAATGGTGTATTTTTGACTTAAGTTAAATCAAAAACTGTTTATACATTTTGACAGGTTTCATTCTGAATCTATGTTGGTGACACAGTGACAGTGATTAGTGATGCTGCTTCAAATTAAGGAAGACATACATCATTGCTCAAGATGCAGATATGAGATCGATAAAAAAGTGTTGTATGAATGCCAGTCCAAGGGACACTTTTGACTGATACTGCATGTGCATGATAATTACAAGCTGTGGTCAAAATATATGCGTAATGGCTGCCAAACAAAGGCCACAGCATAACATGTTGTGTTGTGGTTCTGTCTTCCCGTCTTGGTTTTTGTGGGCAAATGCACAATTTAATGTGTGTGGAGCCAGTTTCTATTGGCAGCATGTTTTGCGTTGGTGTAAAAAACAAAAGTATGAGTATGGGTTGACAAATACTGGTTGAGAAATTACTTTGGTGGCAGGTTGTTTATACTGCTCAGCCAGGTGGACCTGGTGATACCATGCTTTACCATGGTAGTCTGGATAAAGGTGTAACCTTTAGAGTTGAAGAGTGACTTGGAAATACAGCAGTATAATATAGCATTTTTCCTTCTTTTCTTCAGTGCATTATGGGAAGCAGTAGTCTATTGCAGCATAACTGAGGAGCTAGCATGATTAGGTGATAATGGATGTGGAAAAAAATCCAAATCAGTGTTTCTACTTTAAGAAACACCGAAGCAATCGTTTAGACAACATTCAGAAATATACTATCAGCTCACACAGTCATTCTGTTTCAGAAATCAGTGCAGTTCACATTATGTTTCAAGCAAAGTTATCTTAACGCTGTTGGTAATTAGCTTGGGGAAAATATGTCTGAAATGCTTCAGACTCATAGAAATATGTATATTTGTCACTTAAACTGTTACATGGTTGTCATGTAACATTTTCTTAGGGCCCACTGAAATCTCTGGGGACTGGGACACTCTGGATTCTTGGTACTTTCTCACTGCTTTACATGGTGTTTAATGTTTGTGTGGCTTCCACTTATTTCTCTGAAGTGTGAAACAATCTTGAAACATGTTTAACTCTAGTAATCCATCACAATGAGGACAAGGTCTGCTTTTATTTATTTATTTTACTTTAAACATTTGAAGCACTTTAAACTGCTACATGCTGATACAGAGAATACTTTTCAAATCAATCACAACTTTCAGCTGTTTTATGATAGAATAAATATGCACTGACAGGAATAAAAGCTGACATGTTCACTATGATGGATTACCTCTCTGAATCAAGTTTCAAGACTTAAAAGCAGATTTTGATATTATCACGAAACAAATGGAAAGCGGTGGCTAGATTTTGAATGCTGTGCCTCAGAAAAGCAAATTAGAATTAGAATTACTTGAAATTTTTATATTTAATATGATGAAAAAATATGGAGATTTTAATACATTACAAACTAAAGATAGTATTCTTGTTTTTGTCTAGGCATAATGGGTCACATCCACAGTCAGTACGTTTCTACTATGTAAAAACAGTCTTTATTTTTTTCTTCCAATGTGCGATAATGTTTTTGACTCTACTGTTTAAGGTGTTTAAGGTTTTAGTGTCAGTGTATAGTACAATTTACAAATTTGTTGCACTACTGCTTAAAAACAATGCTCCTCATAAGTATAAAAAGTTCAATTCAGTTCTATTTATATAGCACCAAATCACAACAACCAGTTCCCTCAACACACTTTATATTGTACGGTAAAGACCCTAGAAAAATACAGAGAAAACCTCAACAGTCAGATGACCCCCATGAGCAAACACTTGGTGACAGTGAGAAGGAAAAACTCCAGCAGAACCAGGCTCATGGAGAGGCAGCCATCTACTGCGATGGGTTGAGGGGGAGGCGGGAGACAGGACAAAGACATGTTGTGGAAGAAAGCCAGATATTAATAATAACTCATGGTTAAATTCAGAGTGGTGTATAAACACAGAGAGAGTGAGAAGAGGTGAGTGAAATACCAAGTGCATCATTGGAAGCCCCCAGCAACCTAAGCTTATTGAGGCATAAGTAAGGGAGGGCTCAGGGTCACCTGATTCAGCCTTAACTATAAGTTTGATCAAAAAGGAAAGTTTTAAGCCTAGTCTTAAAAATAGAGTATGTGTGTCTGTCTCTCACTTCTAAATTGTGTTGCTGTGGCTCAGGAGGTAGAGCAGGTCACTTACTGATTGGAAGGTTGGTGGTTCAATTCCTGGCTGCTCCAGGCTCCATGTCAAAGTACCTTTGGGCCCAATACTGAACTCCAAGTTGCTCTCTGATGCAAGTGTTGGAGTATGAATGTTAGACAGGAAGCACTTAGCTTAGTTACCCATGGAAGTGAATGAATGAATGCAAATGTGTTGTATGAGTATGCTCTTAGAGTAGAAGCGCACTATATAAGAACTAGTCCATTTACCATTCCACAAAAGCCTGCCTCCCATTCTACTTTTAAATACCCAAGGAACCACAAATAACCAGCAATCTGAGAGCAAAGTGCTCTATTGGGGTGACACAGTATAAATAAGGTCTTTAAAACAAGGTGGCATCTGATTATTCAAGACCTTGTATGCAAGAAGAATAATTTTAAATTCAATTTTGGAATTAACAGGGAACAATGAAGAAAAGTCAATATGGGATAAATATGCTGTCTATTTCTAGTCTGTCAGTGCTCTACCTGTAGCATTTTCTATCATCTGAGGGTGTTTTAGCTTTCAGGGAGCTTTTAGGACAGCATGACAGTAATGAATTACAGTAGTCCAGCCTAGCTATAATAAATGCATCAATTAGCTTTTTAGCACCACTCTAATTTTAGAGATATTGCACAAATGCAAGAAAGCAGTCTTACCTTACAAATTGGTATATTATGCACATTGAAGGACATATTCTGGTCAAAAATGACTCCAGAATTTCTCACAGTGTTACTGGAGGCCAAAGTAATGCCATCCAGAATAAGTATCTGGTTTGACGCCATGTTTTTGAGATTTGTAGGGCAGACTACAATAATTTCAGTTTTATCTGAATTTAGAAACAGGAAATTAGAGGTCAACCAGGCCTTTATGTCTTTAAGACATTCCTGCAGTTTAACTAATTAATGTGTGTCATCTGGCTTCATGGATAGATAAAGCTGAGTATCATCTGCATAATAATGAAAATGTATGCAGTGCTTTCTAATAATACTTCCTAAGGGAGGCATGTATAGTGTAAAAGGAATTGGTCCTAGCACAGAACCTTGTGGAACTCTATAATTAACCTTACTGTGTGAAGACGACTCCCCATTTACATTTGGAGTCTATTAGATAAATATGATTCAAACCACTGGTGCATTGAACCTTTAAATACCTATGGCATGCTCTAATCTCTATAATAAAATATTATGGTCAACAGTATCAAAAGCTGCACTGAGGTTTAGCAAAGAGAGGAGACCATTGTCAGTGGCATAAGACTATCATTTGTAATCTTCACTAATGCTGTTTCTGTACTGTGATGAATTCTGAATCATGACTGAAACTCTTCAAATACCAGAAATCACTTTTTTTCTGACACACATGCTGACAAAAGTAAAACTAGTCTTGGGAGCTGTTTTGTTGTTTTCCATAATGTTTGTAATTATACAGACTGAAACTTAGACTCAGCAGGTACTGAGGAAATGGTGAACTTAGACAAAACTTTGACAAAATTAATGTGGACATATGCTTTTCAGTCTTCCATGGCACATTTTCGGCTTACCAATTCATTAAGGGGGGGGGGGGTTCCAAAAATAATCAACAGATTTATGTCATGTGCGCGCTGGCCATTTTGTTCTTACCACTGTGCGCATGCTAGTAAACCTGACTCATTCTGGATCTACATGTTTGTGCTCGCTGCTTGCAATCTGCATACAACCGCACCCCATTTCTCTATGTAAGGAAACATGTGTACCAGCAAGTGAAGTGGAGAGAGTGAGGATGATGTATGAGAGAAGCCTGCACTGCCAAGATAAAAAAGTAGAGTCACACCGGAGAAACTTAAATAAGGATGTGCAAGGCCCATGAAGGAAGCCAGAAAAGGGGCAGTATTTCAAAGTTTTCCCATGAAAGTGATGAATTTTTAAAAATAAATAAATAAAAAGTGACGCTCAAATTGAGGAGTACTACATTTTGCTTCCCCTGAGACACTCACTGTAGTTGAAGTTAAAAAATAAACAAAAGTGTGGTGATGTAAAGACTGTAAGTGATGACATCCAGCAATGATATGTCATTTTAAATTAAAGATAAGACCATTTAAGATAAGATTAGATAAGAGGATAGCAAAAAAAAAAAAAAATTAGCAGTAGTAGTATAGATTTGTGTTTAAATCTTGCAAGTCAGCCATATGTATGGTCAAAGTTAAAAAAAAAAAAGTTAAAAAAATCATGTATGAAAATACTGATAAATTACTGATTTGTGCATAAAATGTTCATATGCACGATTTACACACAGATTTGCACGTAAGCACTGTTAGTAAATTAGCACCATTGAGTCTAGGGAGGTAAAGTGGGTGGGAGAGCCAGGAGGAGACAGGGATGGATCTTTAGATGCAGCAGGGGTGACAGTGTTTGTGTGAGGTGTGATTAATGGCCATTGTAATTGGCTCTGACAGGGCCAGGTGATACTGGTATGGTAGGATGGTGGGGTTTGCGACAAATTCTCTGAGGAAATGTTTCAAACAGCTGGCCAACAGCTCATGGGAGTTACTTGTGTTTGTGTGTCTCTATAAGAGAGCAACTATGCTAAATTGCATTACACTCCCCTCCCCCTTTCATGGCTGTAGTCTCTCCTTTCTGCTGTCACTGGCCTCCTTTAAACTCACAGCCCCCTAGTAGGGAAAGTAGAGAGGGAAAGTAGCCAGTTCTGACCACTTTCCCTCTCTTTGTTACCATCCGATTACACTTCTTCATTCCAAATGACATTCTGATGTCATTGCTGTAGATCCTAGTGATGCGGATGTCATCCATGTAGAAGAGGAGGCTGATGTTTGTTCCATTCTGTACTTGGTATCTGTAGCCATTCTTCGCAATGATCTGGCTGCAGGGGTTCAGGCCTATGCAGAACAGCAGTGAGGACAGAGCATCTCCTTGGTAAAGCCCACATTTGATGATGACTCATGCAATTGGCTTGAAGTGTTGTTCTCCATATCACCACTGAGTTCCTGATGATGGCTCTTAGGGTCCTGTTGATCTTGTACAGTTCTAGGCATTCCAGGATCCATGTATGAGGCATTAAATCCAGTGGCCGCTCCAGAAATATTTTTCTGCAGGTGCTAAGGGGGGGGGTAAGTATTTTACTGAGGGTGCTATGAAGGATCATTTGTTCTTTCAGTTCTCAACACACACAGACACAAGCTATTTTCTTAGGGGTGCCATGGGGGTGCTTTGACTTCTCCAGGGGGAGCTATAGCACCCCCTGGCACCGCCACTGATTAAATCATATTAAATCATATGCATTCTTGTCATCAGTCCCTGTGGTGCACAGGTTTGTCATTCTGGTCTTGTGCCTGTTCATCTTAGAGGCCATTCAGAATTATCAACATTTTCCAAAGCTTACTCTTTTTCCCCCCTCCAGAAAACTGTACAAAGAAAATGTTGATCTTTTTTAATGACATTTAATTTAACCTGGTTCTTTGGTATTTTAATGTAATAGGAAGTATTAAAAACATATCCTGGTGTTGAAAAATTCTGTAAATCTTGTTATCAAATATACTTTTTCTATCTATTAAAACATTGTATTGTTGCACTAATAAAAATCCATCCATCCATTCTCTTCTGCTTATTCTTTTCAGGGTCACGGGTGGGCTGGAGCCTATCCCAGCTGTCATAGGGCAAGAGGCAGGCTACACCCTGTAATGAACAGTTATAGCTATATATCAGAATTTTTAGGGTGCAATAAACTGATTTGAATGTTGTACGCAAAATATACATGCCACCATACTGTACACAGTGGCAGTGGAGCAGTTTGTCATCTAAAAAGTCTGTCTTGTGCCAAAAAGTGATTTCCGGTATTTGCCAAAAATTATTTATATTGTTAAAAATGACTTGTGGATCTATAATCTGTCAAGCATATCTCAAACATTATCGCTTATGAATGATCAATTCATTTTGAATCATAAAGAACATTTCTGTCACATGGTAGAAGCTGCAATCAGCTTTTGGCAACTTAGTTTGTCACTAGGCCTTTTCAGCCCCCCCCCCCGGGTTTTTTTTTCAAACAGTGACTAACGACAAATTTAATGACCTCTTCAGGTGACATCAGCGACTTTTGGAGAGTTCTGGAGATATGCCGGTGTTGTGCCAAAAAGAGATTTCTGGTATTTGAAGAGTTGAAGAGAGTCATGTTTCAGAATTCATCACAGTAGAGAAACAGCATTAGTGAAGGTCACAAATGATCTTCCCAAAGCCTTTGATAGTGCACTCATCTCTGTTTCTGTCCTGTTGGACCTCAGTGCAGCTTTTAGTACTGTTGACCATAATATTTTATTACAGAGATTAGAGCTTGCCATAGGTATTAAAGGTACTGCACTGCACATTTATCTAATAGACTCCAATTTGTTCATGTAAATGCAAAAGATACCCAGCTTTATGTATCCATGAAGCCAGATGAAACACATCAATTAGTTAACCTGCAGGAATGTCTTAAAGACATAAAGGCCTGAATGACCTCTAATTTCCTGCTTCTAAATTCAGATAAAATTGAAGTTCTTGTACTTGGCCCCACAAATCAAACCCAATACTTACTCTGGATTCAGTTCAATTCAAAGATCTTTATTGTCCCCAAAGGGCAATTATTTCCGCAGCCAGTAGTACAAAAGAAACATAAAAACAGTTATGCCATGACAACATGCATAAAATCACAACAGATCATTTAAAAACCTAATTGCTGCTGGGAAAAAAAGATTCCTTCAATCTACACTGCTCAAAAAAATAAAGGGAACACTCAAATAACACATCCCAGATCTGAATGAATGAAATATATTCTCATTGAATATTTTGTTCTGTACAAAGTTGAATGTGCTGACGACAAAATCACACAAAAATCATCAATGGAAATCAAATTTATTAACCAATGGAGGCCTGGATTTGGAGTCACACACAAAATTAAAGTGGAAAAACACACTACAGGCTGATCCAACTTTGATGTAATTTGCCAATCCTGGTGTTCTCTGGCAAATGCCAAGCGTCCTGCACGGTGTTGGTCTGTGAGCGCAACCCCCATCTGTGGACGTCAGGCCCTCATACCATCCTCATGGAGTCGGTTTCTAATCGTTTGTGCACATTAGTGGCCTGCTGGAGGTCATTTTGCAGGGCTCTGGCAGTGCTCCTCCTGTTCCTCCTTGCACAAAGGCGGAGGTAGCGGTCCTGCTGCTGGGTTGTTGCCCTCCTACGTCCTCCACGTCTCCTGGTGTACTGGCCTGTCTCCTGGTAGCGCCTCCAGCCTCTGGACACTACGCTGACAGACACAGCAAACCTTCTTGCCACAGCTCGCATTGATGTGCCATCCTGGATGAGCTGCACTACCTGAGCCACTTGTGTGGGTTGTAGAGTCCGTCTCATGCTACCACGAGTGTGAAAGCACCACCAACATTCAAAAGTGACCAAAACATCAGCCAGAAAGCATAGGTACTGAGAAGTGGTCTGTGGTCCCCACCTGCAGAACCACTCCTTTATTGAGTGTGTCTTGCTAATTGCCAATAATTTCCACCTGTTGTCTGAAAGGTAAATGGGTTGTTTTTGAAGGAGGACACCTGAAACACTTTAATTAAAAAAGAATAAGACATTTATTATATTGAAGAATCAGAAAAAGACACACATGCGCACGTGAGGACCCAGAGTTCAGGAGGAGACAGGCCTGTGTGTGTCCTCTCTCTCCCTCTGAGCCCGTGTTCCTGTCTAACCATAACATCTTCATACTGCCTCTTATCTATCTGTATGCATTCTGGGTGCTGTGAGTTGGCCTTCTCTTCGGACTCGTCCAAGCTGGTTTTGCATGACCCAGATTCCTCTCAGCAGCAGTGGAGTCATAAAGCACATTATCTTCCTGATGTTTTTCAATTAGTCATTTAGCAATCTTGTCCAGATTAATAACAGAATATGGTGATGTTGGTGATGTTCTAACTGTACGTTCTCACTGCATCTTATCCTGGAGGCCAGAGAACGTACAGTTAGAATATGGTGATGTTGGTGATGTTCTAACTGTATGTTCTCTGGCCTCCAGGATAAGATGCAGTGAGACGGAGAAGTTAGTCTAGCATTATCTATCTGTTGCTCTCTGTCTAGTGTATTATTTAATTGCTCATTATTTGGTTGAATCACTGTTTATTAATCAACGTACTGGAGTTTTACTTTTAAACATTTGTCCTTTATTCACTGAGTAAAAACTAATCCCTAACATGTCTATTCCATTTGCATAACAGCATGTGAAACTGATTGTCAATCCCACTGCCGTGGAATCCATTATTGTAAATTTTAATGTTATTAAGAAATGATCAGACAAAAGAGGGTTTTCAAGGAATACTGTCATTTTCAGCATCTGCATGGATGTTAAAATCACACAATATAATTATTTTTATATGAACTGAGCACTAAATCAGATAAAAAGTCTGATAAATCAGATGGAAAGGCCAGGTGGATGATAGATAACAACAGATAAAACTGCTTTTTGAGTTTTCCCAATTAGGGTGGACAAGGCTAAGAGTTAGGCTTTCAAATAAATTAAAACTCTGTTTGGGTCTTTGGTTAATTAATTGAGCTGGAGTACTCCTCCTTGACTGTGCTTTGAGGATTCTGACAGTATGACTTGGGCTTGTTGATTATTTAAACTAACATATTCATCCTGCTGTAACGATGTCCAGACGCCCTCCATTCAAATGCACATAATGTGAGAATCTCGAAACAGTAAAATGGCACAACTACTTAGGTTTGGTCACAAATGTGCACAAAAGAAACAAAGGTCATATAGAGGTCATATTGAATTAGATCTGCATCTGTAATTACAAACACCTGCAATGTCAGAAAATAATCTTAAAATAAATAAAGTATAATCCATTTACTAAAAGCTGAGATTTAATTTGAGCAAACTGAAATTAAACTAACAGAGCTAGCTGAGCGCTCAAAAAATTATAAAAGCACCTAAACTGTCATTTCAGTGAGTGTGGGAAACACATGTAAGATTTCCTACCACTGTTTTGAATGCACAGATTAGTTGGCAGTATGCAATTCTTTTTTTAATGTTTGGTGTTCTGTTAATTACTGTTAAATTACACGGGTAATTATAGATAGTATTTATGAGGAAATTGTGATATACCAGCCAGGACACTATTTAATGATTGTAATGGTTATACAATAATCCCAATGGTAATATAATAAAACAGTTCCAGAATTTTCTTGTAAATTTTGCTTTCAATGAAAGATATTTTAATCATTGTGGATGTTATGTTTTCATGTCTTAAGTAAATGAGGACATGATATTGTGCGACAGTAGATCTTATTCTCCAAAAATGAGAGTTGTAAATCCACCCCACTTGCTCTCTGAAACATTAAGAATTAATTATTCATTTGCTAATGTCCAATAGACTATTTATATATTTGTATTTTTTAAATAGATCCAAACACCATCATCTCTGTTTTCTTTTCATTAAAATTTCAAAAATTCAAGACCAGCCAAGCTTTAATATCACCTAGGCATGCCAGGAGATGTTTTATGGAAGGGACATCCTTCTGCTTCAAAGGCAAATAAATTTGGCAATTGTCAGCATAACAATGAAATGAGATTCCATGTCTTCTGAGGATAGAATCCAGAAGGAGTAAACATAGTGAGAAAAGCAGGCAGTGGCCCCAGAATTGAGCCCTGTGGGATGCCACATGATAGAGAAGCAGAAGATGATTCAGAACCAAGAATGTTCACAGAACAAGTTCTATCTTCCAGGAAAGAACTGAACCATTTAAGTATAGTTCCACCAACACCTACTAAGTGATGTAATCCATGTGTAATCGAGATATTAAAATGTTGTGGTCTACTGTATCAAAGGCAGCAGTTAAGTCAAGCAAAACAAGAACATGGTTACCAGAATCACATGCAAGAAGGATTTCATAGAAAACCCTTGTTAAAGCAGATTCTGTATTATGAAGGTTTTTAAAACCTGACTGAAAAACCTCCAGGATGCTATTCTCATCTAAAAATTGTTTGTGATGGGTGTTCATATTAATGCCGATGACACAGCATTAGTAGGTAGCTTTTAAAATAATTTTATAATTGATAAAAGTGCACCCAAAAGCTGCGTTCATGGAACTTCTAACAGGAGACTAAAAAGGGAGACAGCCTGGATTGTTCTTGGATTGGTTGTTTTTTTTCTTTTAAACTTTTTATTTATTTATTTTTGTACTTACTTAGTAATTAGATTCACTGAAATAAATTGATGAAAAGAATGTTTGGTGATTGCAGGATGCAGGTGATCGCCATTTAAAATGTGTGAAAGGTCCTACTGACTAAAAATTTATCCATCTATTTCAGATTTTCCAAACTTGTTCCATCATTGGTTGCAGCTTTGTTTTTAACAGTGAAAATACTTCAGCATGAAATGTTAACAAAACATTTGTGAATCACAGAAGTCAAAGTTTGTTTGAAGAAAGCTCCATCTCTTGGTGACACTCTGCAATTGAGGGAAAGAGGTGTGTTCACGGTGGGAGGTAGCTACAACCAGAAGAAGGAGGGGGATGTCCAGCCGGCTGGGAGCGGCAATTTTAAGTGGCTGCATCTGTAAGGGTTAAACACACACTTATTCAGTTCAGGTACACTAGGGTGTTTGGGCCTGTCCCAGGTTTCACAGGGCAAAAGCTACAGTATACCCTGGATAGGCTGTCAGCCTATCCCAGGGCTAAATTATTTCAGTCCGTTTTAAATCAGTTTGAATCATAAAAATAGTCCAGTTGCACTTTGTGCCTACCAACGTCCATATTGTTTGGATATCACTGTTTCTGTCTTACAGGAAATATGTCTATTAAAAAGAAATTAAGTTGAAGTAAACAAACTTTGTGGTGATGGTTTAAAGAAACTGTTGAAAATAAGCTCAACTTTTCCTTGGCTTTTCAGAGTTGTTCAGTTCATACAGGAACTTTAGCCATCTGGGTGAAGTGTTGCATTTTTGTTCCTGCATCTCAGTCTTTGAGCCTGGTCAGGATTTCTTCTGAGAAAAAGAAAATTAAACTTTTTTTTTCTTTGGTTGTTGTTTTCCTTTAAGCTACAAATTAAATAAAATAAATACAACCACAAAGTTTAACATTGAGCAAACTGAAGTGAAAAATGACTTATAAATTAATTTAATGAACACAACCGTGTGGTCGGCGGTTTGGAGGAGGGTCACCCGGACCTGACTCCAGATGCGACTCTTCTGCAAAAGTTACTGAACTGCCAGGAATGCCAGGAATGCCAGATTCCCTGTTCTGGGAAAAGGGGAGGCTGGTAAGCTGGTAATCTCAAAAGGAGAATAGCCTGTAGCAGATGATTCATGAGAATTATGGGCATACTCAACCCAGCTAGACGGACGGTTGGTGGTAAGACAACGAAGAGTGGCCTCCAGGTCCTGCTTCAATCTCTCTTCTTTCTGACTGTTTGCTTGAGGGTGAAAGCCAGAACTAAGGCAAACCCTGGCCTCTAAAGCCGAGCAAAACGCTTTCCACACTTGGGATGAAAACGGAGTTGTTCACATGATGAAGGGGTCTGCCATTTCGCCACAGCCTTGACCTTGTCTGAGTCCATCTTCACCTGCCCTCCGTGGAACACATAACCCAAGAATTTCACAGAGGTCACATGAAACTCACATTTAGCTGCTTTGACAAATAACCTGTTCTCCAGCAGTTGTTGAAGCACACTCCGTATGTGCACTCGATGTCCCTCTATGGATCTAGAAAAGATCAAGATGTCATCCAAATTCATGAACACAAAGTCAAGAAAGTCTCAGAACATCGTTTATCAAAGCCTGAAAAACAGCCAGAGCATTAGTGAGGCCAAACGGCATGACCAAGTATTTGAAGTGTCCCAAAGGGGTGTTGAATGTGGTCTGCCACTTGTCCCCCTCGCTGATTCGGACTAGGTGGTACGTGTTCTTTAAATCCAGTTCAGTGAAGAATACTGCTCCCTGCAGAGGCTCAAAAGCCAAACTAATATGAGGAAGTGGGTACTTATTCTTAATGGTGGTCTGATTTAATCCCCCATCATCTATGCATGACTGAAATGTTTTATCCTTTTTGGCAAGAACCGCCCCACCCGCCCCCACAGGGGAGGAGTACGGCCTGATGATTCCTGCTACTAAGGATTCCCGGATGTAATTCTTCATAGACTCCCGTTCGGGCCGTGACAGATTGTACAGACGGCTCGTGGGCAGGATCGCACTGGGAAGGAGGCGGATGGAGCAATCATAGGGTCAATGAGATGGAAGAGATAAGGCTCTTTTTTTGCTAAAACCTTCCCAGAAGTCATGATACTCATGGAGACCTGGACTGGTGGTAGTGCCAGAACCCCTCTAGAGGCTTAGCAGGTGGCCGACAGAGCTGCGGATGACTGGGGTGACCGTAAAGGCTCTGGTGGTGCAGGTGAGGGTGACACTGGTGGTGCAGGCACTGAAGGCTGAAGAGGCTGAGGTGCTGATGCTGAAGAAATGGTGAAAGTGCAGCAGGCTCTGGCAACAGAAGAGATGGAGGAGCTGCAGACTCTGATGGCTCTGGTGACTGATGCAGAGGAGCTGCAGTCAAAAACTCTGGCAACTAACGAGGCATTGCTGGCGACTCTGACAGTTGTGGCGATTCTGTGGGGTCTCCACAGGTATCCAGAACACGTAGCTGTTTCGTTTGAGGACTGGGACCACTCTGCAGGGCACACAGCTGTCTCCATTGATGACTGGGGCTGCTTATGAGGGTCCTCTGCAACTCCTTGTGGCTGAGGTTTCGGCCGGGCCTTAACCGCTCTCACCCAGTGAACAGGTATGAGTGCAGGGAGCCCAGGCACTGGGAAATCAGAACAAGCAAGAGTCTTTGAGCAGGCAAACACAAGTGCATAGCGCACACTCTTTAATGGTTGACCCCAAAGCACGATACAAAAGGTCCTTATTTTCAATTGGCTTGCTCGGGCAGGTTTAGCAGCACAAAAGGCAGTCTCAGCATTGGCTAGATCAGGTATACAATAAACAGTCTCTAACCCTGCAGGCTGCGAAAAACAAAATTCAGTTTCTCGGGGTGCGGACTTGCTGACTGAAAACACAATTTTAAATTCCTCAGGCTGGCAGACAAATGGTTTTGTCCCTGAATCCGTAACCTCAGGGACTTCTCCTGAAGTCCCAAATGAAGCCAGTTCAGAAGCACCACAAACTGTTTCTTTAATATTATCCCGTTCAGAAATAAAGGACAACTCTTCAGATCGGGCCAGTACAGGAACAGATAATCCAGGCTTTAATTCTGCTAAATTTGCTTCAGATTGAACATTCTCATCATTTGCCAGCTCTGAAACAGTACAAAGTCTTTGCCGGCACTAGAGCAAAATTGTCTCTTTCAATAACAACCAGTTCAGGAAAGGGTACAGAGTCATAGAGCAAAACATTTTCTTTATATACCAGCTCAGAAACAAAATATTCAGTTGCCAACTCAGGAATACCAGACAAAGACTCCTAACTGGCTTTTGCAGAGCCACCTTCATTTTCAGTCCCAAAAAAACAAAACACTTATTACTTTTTGACTCCGAAACAAAGCACATCTCTCTAGGACTCAGAACAGTCTGAAAATTTGCCAGCTCCGGAGCAACAGTCTTAGAGTTCAGATATTCTGAAGCCAAAGGCTCATAAAGGCCTCCACCTGGCTCAGAGTGAGGGAAAAGAAAACAGTCAGCCTCACACACCAAAGAAGACTGTTCAAGAGGATGGGTGTTAGCAGTCACCAGCAGAACTGTGTCTCCTTCATGGTTGATGAGCATAAGTCTCCCAATGGTCCGGTGCCTGCACTTCCGGGTGGAGCAGCAGAAGCGAGCAGAGCCTTCACAGGGCACACGGCGTCAGTGGGCTCAGCCTGTGCAGTACTCACAGTGTTGGCAGCCTGGAGCTGCCGGTTCTGCCGTCGGGGTCTATGCTTTTCCCTGCTTGGAGTGGAATCTGAAAGAGTTGATGAGTCGCTGGGCAGGAATTGTGGCAATGAGACGCCGGGCAGAGGAGTTGGAGAGGACCATGCAGCAATGCCAGTCAGGAGTGAGGAGATAGAAACCCCAGTAACTGGGCTGCCCTTGCCAAACAGCTCGAAATGAAGATTTACTCTCAGCATAATTACCAAAAAGTTGGCCAAAAAAGTGACATCTTGAAAGGTCCAGAGACAGTTTGTGTTTAAGAGAAAAATCCTCCAAAAAAACCAACCTGAATAAGTTTTTTGGCTGGTACTTCTGTGCTGAGGAATCGCAGGATGTGATCCAACAGCTTGGCAATGGCTTCCTCCTCCGAAGTGAAACTTTAGCGAAGGCCAGGACTAAGATAAACAAAGTTGACACCAGGGCAGAAGAGTAACACATGGAGACAAGACAGAATACAAAAACATAATCAATGCCAGAAAACCCCTGAATAACCCACAAAACTCAAAACCCTGTGTCCAAGAGAGGTATGATTCAAACCACTGCAGTGCAGTACCTTTAGTACTTAACAGCAAGCTCTCCCTCCCTACACTCTCTCCCCTCATCCCCAACTGGTCACAGCAGATGGCTGGCCATCCCCGGGCCTGTTTCTGCAGAAGGTTTCTTTCTGTTAAAAGGGAGAGTTTCCTTCCCACTGTCATCGAGTCCTTGCTTATAGGGGGTCGTTTGGCAGTTGGGGTTTTCTCTGTATTATTGTAGGGTCTTTTCTTTACAATATGAAGTGACTTGAGGCAACCGTTGATGTGATTTGGCGCTATTTAAATGGGCAGTGGGCAATATATACTCACACAGAGGAAATCAGGGAGATTGGACACACCAGGGAACATAGCTGAACTTAATCTAACTAACAGGAAAAGGGAAGCACAACTGAATACAAAACACAAGAGACAAGAGCTAACTAAGTAAATGACTAAACAAATGGAGAAGGACAGATTTCATAGGTCATCGGAAATTCTACTACAAAGAGAGGTGAATGATAAATGGTGTGTGTCAGTGATACATTTAGTTCAATCAGATGATGAATGGAGAAAAATAAGGGTTAGTGAAATATGTCTGTGTAGGTTCTCAGTCATCCAGGTCATAGTAGTCTCTGGAGCTTGAAAAAAGGCGACAGGACTTCTTTTTGTTTCTTGAAGACATTTCACCTCTCATTCGAAAGGCTTCTTCAGTTCTCAACCAAATGGTGGAGAGACCTAGGTATTTACACCCCTGTGGGCGTAGTTCCCTGGAGGTGGTTATGACCCTCTATTGTTCATGTGTGTAAACACATGTGCCAACGTGTGAAGGAGGACTCAATTTTGCCATATCCCCACAACAGCTTCCCATAGTAGACCTCATCACAGCAACAGAAACCGCTTTAAGAAATAAAGTATCCCAACCTGAAGCAGAACAAATCAGGATGAAAGTTTCAGCCACCCTCTCCAGTGCAAGACTTCCTCCATCCAACCTCACCCTTCAAGAGAAGAAGGCCATCACAGCCCTAAGTAAGGATCAAAACATCACCATACTACCAGCTGACAAGGGGAGGTGCACCATTGTTCTGAATTCAGCTGATTACCACAACAAAATCACTTCACTCCTCAGTGACAGCAATACTTACGAAGCCTTGAGATGTGATCCCACTAGCAACTACAAGAAAAAAGTCATCTGCTGCCTACAACAACTTGAAAAGGAAAAAGCCATTGACCGCCCCACTTACTACCGCCTGTACCCTGGAGAAACTACTCCATGCATCTATGGACTCCCAAAGATCCACAAGGGAGTCCCACTCTGACCCATGCTCAGCAGTATAAACTCAGTCACCTACAACATTTCCAAACACCTGGCCACCATCTTATCTCCGCATGTTGGCAGCACACCCCACCACATTGAAATCTCCACAGATTTTACGAATAAGGTCCATAATCTGTTACTGAATCCAGGTGAAACCATGGTGTCCTTTGATGTGGTTTCACTTTTCACTTGCATACCCACAACTGAGGCAGTGGAGACCGTCAGAAGTCGACTACAGGAAGACGACTCCTTACAGAACAGAACCAGCTTTACCCCAGTTCAGATTTGTGCACTTTTAGACCTCTGCCTTACCACAACATATTTCAAATACAATGATGGTTTCTGCAGACAGAAACATGGATGTGCCATGGGCTCCCCAGTGTCTCCATTGTAGTCAACCTTTACATGGAGGAAGTGGAAAGTAAAGCTCTTGGTTTTGTTAAAGGGATGGCACCTAGCCACTGGTACAAGTTACCATTCCTGGACTGTGCAGTTCTTATTGAGGAAGATGGAAGCCTCAACACTGAAGTTTACCGTGCAGTGAAAATTAAATGTGATTTTTGTTATATTCAATGGCACTCTATGCAAGAGGTCATTTCTCATGCCGTCACAAAGCCTTCATTGTCAAAGGCAATTTCCAGATGTTACCTAACTTAACTGCATGTGAGAGTACAAATGTCTGATTCAGTCACGCTGGACAGTATCCAGTAATCTTACTGTGGCTGTAGCTCAGGAGGTAGAGCAGGCCACCTACTAATCAGAAGGTTGGTGGTTTGATTCCTGGCTGCTCCGGGCTGCATGCCAAAGTATCCTTGGGCAAGATGCTGAACCCCAAGTTGCTCTTGGATGCAGGCATTGGAGTATGAATGTGTGTGAATGTTAGACAATAACAGCACTTAGCTTAGTTACTCATGGACGTGCTTGAATGAATGGGTGAATGCAAACGTGTTGTATAAGCACTTTGAGTGCTCAGAAGAGTAGAAAAGCGCTATATAAGAACTAGTCCATTTACCAAATGTGTAAATGTCAATGCAATCAGGCTTAATAAATGTGCAAAGAATATTTCAGTCAACTCCAATGTGTTAATAACTTCATACAAAAGAGAACAGGGTGTCTTTACAGGATGTGATATTACCCAGACTTTATGGTTAGCCTCACACTGAAATCATGTTTAAACTTCATATAAATATTTTTATTCTGATAAGGTACTTTCTAAAATTTCAGCTCAGCTTTATGTGGTTAAAGGCAAAAATAATAAGATAGATAGATAGATAGATAGATAGATAGATAGATAGATAGATAGATAGATAGATGCTCTACTGGGTTGAGACCAGTGGAACACTAAAGTCAGTGAAGACCACTGATGAATATTGTAGTATAATTTCGGTCATTATCCATTTGCACTGTGAAGTGCTGTTCGATGAGTTTTGCAGCATTTGGCTGAATCTGAGCAAAGAGTATAGCCCTTTACTCATCTTCATTCAACCTTCTACAGATGCAGCCACTTAAAATGGCCAGTTGGTCCTTGACAGGACCTTGGCGGGTCCATGGCCAATCCTTGACTGTAATGAGATCCCCAGCTTGTGACATGGGCAATGCGACCACGAGCGGTAACGCCCCTAAGCAGCATTTAGAAAAACTGGTGGTAATGTCTTGTGTATCCACCAGAAGAGCAGTGATAAAGAAGCACATTCATTTACAGCCTGCTACGCTGTATATTCGTGCATCTTAAATTTGCTCAGGGGTTTTATAATCTGCATGTGTATTCTACTACACATGCACATACAGAAAGAAATGTGACAGAAATATATGGAGCTCTGTTCAACACATTTAGGTTGAAGTCTCTGTCAAAAGCTACTTTAGGGGAGGGATCCACAGATTTGGCCAAAGATTACGACTACGAGGAATAATCCCATGCAGCTGACGTGCCAGTTTTCCAGATAAACTAAAGGTCACAGCAGCAATGAGCGTGGTGATTCATCCTTACTTTCAGCGTTACTCGATGCACTAAAGTGTCTGTTGCTAAACTTAGTTTATCTCCTCTGTGATTCATTTTAATTCTCTGCTCCAGTGTGAAAGCGATCAAGTGTTTGTGTCAGTGTTTTGTAAAATGCAGAAAACTCCTGACACTTTTATCAGCTTTCTTAAGAGTAACTATAAATAAATAAACACATAAATAAAATGATTTATAAAAGGTTACATAGATGTCCTATCACCAGTTTTACAAATAATTTACAGACTGCATAATTTTAAAATGCAATAAACTGCCTGCCACAAACCAGTTTGTGTTATTCTTTAAACTATAAATTGCACACTCTGAAAGCAGCACTCCAAAAAAAAAAAAAAAAAGTGTCCATATCTTTGGATAAAATAAATTAATACTACACATCACTACAGTAATTTTAAGGGCAAAAACTACATTTGTAGACAGGTATGAGAGCCCAGACTATTGCTGGCATTACAGCAGATTCTTTTGTGGCAGGTTAGGAGCTCTCCCTCCCCCACAGAAGGACAAATGTCACTCTGTGCCCCTCTGCCAGAGTACCTGGTCCTATATGGAGTCATAAAAACAGTCCTGTTTGTATTTTCTTGAACTGCAGGAACATGTTAAAAGGAAAGATTTTTTATTTTTGAGGATGTTAGCAAAGCTGACATCCATCATGGACAACCCCCATGATCCTCTGCATGAGACCGTGGGTGCGCTGAGCAGCTCCTTCAGTCAGAGACTGAAACACCCTCGCTGCAGGAAGGAGCGCTTTCACAGGTCATTCATCCCAGCAGCAGTTAGACTGTACAACACATCATGATGTCATGGGTCACTTGGACACTTTACCTCCTCTGCCATCACTTGATCCATACAGTACATATACATTTTATTTATTACACTCTCACCCATACAATGCATACGTTTATGCTGTGTACTTTACCGGCTACAAATGTATGTAGTCTTTTGATGTATATGTGTATATATGTATATGTATATATATTTTATGTATACAGTGTTTTTTATTGTATTTTACTTCATTTGTTTTGTCGATCCTTTCATTTTTCTTTGTACTGAGCTGCTGTAATGTGCAAATTTCCCCGTCGTGGGATCATTAAAGGTTTATTTTATCTCTTATCGTATCTTTTTTTCTCGTTTTAGTGCTCCTTGTTTGATTTGCATCAAAGTGAAACTTTTGTCACCTCTCAATGATCAGGTGTGAAATAAGACACTTCATGCAGACAAGAAGCACCTCGATTTTTCAGAAACAATCTCCGCTTACACAGAAACACAAAACCGCTGAAAATGCTGCAGTTCCAATTGCCAGGTCACAAACTGGCGGTGTGGCTATAGGAGTCACAACCATAGTGTGCATGTGCGAGTGCCCCTGTTTACAAAAAGCATTGTTTTCATCTGTTTACACAGAAACAGAGGCCGGGAGCGTTTCAGAAACTATATATTAATTTTTAAAAAACTGTGGCAAAAGGTGGCAAAATCTCTAATTTCTCTATATTTTACAGTAAACAGGTGCAGTAATTCATTGAAATGTATGGAAGCTTGCTTCCGCCACTAAAAAAAAAAATCGCAATCTGTAACTTGGAATTTTGACTTATTTTCTCAAAATTTTGAGTTAATAATGTGAAGTTTTAGACTTTTTACTGCCAATCAGGAAGCTCCGTGAAAGAGGTCATTTCCTTGTTACCAGGAAGCAGATGACGCCAACGTATGCACACTCAAAATGGGGTAATGACAGTATCAGTGAACTGGCAGCTAGCAAACAAACAAATTCTGTAGCAAAAATAGCTATAAAATGTGAGTAATCAGTGTTTTCATGTCGATCTGTTGTACAGCTGATGCCTTCATCCTCCTGCTTCCAGTTAACAAGGAAATGGCGTACCTTCACAGAGCTTCCTGATTGTCAGAGCGAACTCAAAATTTTGAGTTATTCACGCAAAATTCTGGGGTATGTAACTTGAAATTTTGAGTTACATAGAAATGTCTAAACAAACATGGGAATGCAGTTTATAAGGTTATAACAGAACTTGAAAGTTAATATTTGGGATGATCACCTTTTTTCTTCAGCACAGTCTGAACTCTCTGAGGCAGCGTTCTGTAATTTCTTTATGTAGTCTTCAGGAATAGTTCTCCAGGCTGCTTGAAGGACATTCCAAGCTCTTCTTTGGATCCTGGCTGGTTTTTTTTTTTCCATTCTCTGTCAAGAGGATCCCACGCTGCTTTAGTAGATTGACGTCTGGGCTCTGGGAAGCTAATCCACGAGTGATAGTGTTCCATTGCTTGTTTTTTACTGCAATGGCAGTTTGTATACACACTTTTCTGCATTCATAATTCCATGAATTTTGACAAGATCTCCACCACCACTGGCTGAAATGCAGCCCCAAACCATGACAGAACCTCCACTATGTTTTACACACGACTGTAGAGACACACTCTCGTACACGTGTACATGTTTTTTTAATTTATTTTATTTAAACCTTTATTTTACTATGTAAAATGTTTGAGAACCAGTTCTCATTTACAAAAATGACCTGCACATTAGTGTGCCATACTGCAAGATTTGGTATCTATCCGATACCAAGTAAATACAGGGGCAGTATCACCGATACTGATACCAATACTTTTTAATAATTATGAGGAATTTTCATGAAGTTTAAGCGTTTTGTGATTTTTTTCATTTGGATCATTAATTAGTTAAAACCCAGGATAGAACTGGGCAAAGTTTATAGGTAAATAGAAAATACTTTATCAAAATAAACATTTTTGTACTGAAACATTAGAACAAAAACTATCACAGGATTCAATGACTACAGGCCAGTAGCACTCATACCAATTATTATGAAGTGCTTTGAAAAGCTTGTCCAGGCTCACATCATCTCGACCCCCCCCCCCATACTAGAACCCCACCAGTTTGTGTACAGAGCCAGCAGGTCCACAGAGGACGCCATTGCCACGGCCCTCCACTCTGCCCTCTCTCACCTGGAACAGGGGGGAACCACGCTCAGCTGCTCTTTGTGGACTTCAGCTTGGCGTTTAACGCCATCCTTCCTGGCAGACTGGTGACTAAACTGTCAGATCTGGGGATACCACGCTCCACTTGTCTTTGGATCAAGGACTTCCTGACAGACCGTTTCCAGAGGGTAAGAGTAGGCCCCCACCTCTCTTCAGCCAACAGCCTCAGCACCGGCTCTCCACAGGGCTGTGTGCTGAGTTCCCTACTCTTCACCCTCTACACACATGACTGCACTCACACACATGCCAGTAACTGCATCATTAAGTTTGCGGACGACACCACCGTTGTGGGGCTCATATCAGGGGAGATGAGTTGGCACACGGGGATGAGGTGCAGCGGCTGTCAAGGTGGTGCAATGAGAATAACTTGATCCTGAACACCACTGAGACTGTCACGGCTAGGGAACTCAGAAGTGGGAACCCAGAAAGCAGACTCGGTAGCCAGGTGTCTCAACTAATATTTGAATGGTTTATTTACAAAAGAAAAACAAACACAATTGCCGGACCGACGAAGTGGAAACAACTATTAGCGGGTTCAACAGAAAGACGGAGATCTTAAGTAATGGCAAGGAAGCAGAGATAAGTGGAATTAGCTTACTCTGAAGTTTGGCAAATACAGTCCCAGGTAGGTGGAGGCAAGTGATGCGGAACAAAGTGATCCAGGAGGGCTGGGAGGCTGGGAGAATCAAGAAGCGCCGTCAGAGATCTGAAACAGGCGAGGCAGGTGTTCAAACTTAAGGAACAACAATGAGATAGCAAACTCGAACTCGACTTGAAAAATCCAAAGGAAGGCTCCAGGATTGTTACCAGGTGGGTTAACAAACACTCCGGCGAAGACTGGAGGATTCAGCTGGTCTTAAAAGCTGAGGTAATCCCTGATGAATGAGCATCCGGTGCGACAGCCAATCGAGTACAGCCCCCAGCTCCACCCAGCACAAGACGGCCCAGCCACTCAGCCTATAGAGAGAAAAAAGCACACACAGAGCCACACCACTCACCCTGCACCCTGACAAAGACAAAGGAGATGGTAGTAGACTTTAGGAGAACAACACATGTCATTCAACCTCTGTTCATCGAGGGGGATGAAGTGGAGCTGGTTTCAGATTTTAGGTTCCTAGGAGTGCATCTGGAGGATGATACCTGGAGTATCAATACGACCAGCATTGTCAGAAAGGTCCAACAGAGACTGCATTTCCTGAGGGTTCTTAGGAGCAACCATCTGACCCAAAATCTGCTGGTGTCCTTCTACTGTTGCTCTGTAGAGAGCATCTTGACCTACTGTCTGTGCGTGTGGTTCAACAGCTGCACAGCAGCAGACAGAAAAGCACTCCAGCGAGTCATCAACACGGCTCAAAAGATCACAAGCTGCCCCCTGCCCTCCTTCCAGGAACTGTTCATTGCCCGCTGCCAGAGGAGGGCACAGAACATCCTCCAGGACCCCTCACACTCTGGACACTCTTTGTTTCAGCTACTGCCATCAGGCAGATGTTTCAGGACAATGAAGGCCAGAACAAAACAGACTGAGAAACAGCTTTTATGCCAGGGCTATTATTGAACTGAACTCTGTGCGGTCCAGTGAATAGTGCTGAGTGTGTGTGTGTGCATTGGTGTGTGTATCGGGGCTAGATTCTTCTAATTTTAATTTAATATTAAGCAAGCGAGAGTTAACAGTATGTTATCGGATATGCTTTTATGTTCTACTGGTTCCTCTCAGGGGTGTGTTCTCTCTCCATTTTTATTTGTTCTTTATACAAATGAATGTCAGAGAAAGGACATTCAGGACAGATACATAATTAAGTATGCAGACAACTCAGTGATTGTCTCTGCTTCACGATGCGGATCATGACCATGTTCCAGTTGTAGAGGTCTTCATCCTTGCCTCCTGCTCACATATATGGCCAGGAAATTGAAGTAGAGAAGAAATACAAATATTTGGGCACTATATTGGATGACAAACTTTCATTTGATGCAAATACAGAGACCGTCTGTACAAAGGCTCATTAGTGAATGTATTTGCATTGGAAACTTTAATGTGGTTTAATGAGGATAATGTTTTTATGAAAATATTTTTTTCTTATTTTATTGAGTCTGTTTGAATTTTTCATTAATTTGTTGGCTTTTGCTTCTTAGACTTAAGAACAAAAATAGGTTGGAGTATGTTGTGAAAATGTGCAGCAAAGTGACAGGCATAAAGCTCAATGATCTTGCCCTCCTGTACAGACTTAGGGTGATCTAGAAGGCAGAGAGGATTCAGGGTGATAGTATACACCCCTTATTTTAGTATCAGCTGCTGCCTTCAGGAAGGAGGTATTCTGTGGCCGTTTCTGAATATCCGTACTTGTGCGGACTTGTGTACTCGTGAACTTGTAAAACGTTATCACTGTCAGCCCAAGTACTGTTCCAAATCAAAGTTCATATAAAAGCAAGTTAGCTCAATATATCTGGATGTGTTCTTGCTCTTGTGTGGACTTGGTGCAGCCAAGTATCCCAGAATGCATCTCGAACAAAACTCAGATGTAACAATGGCGGGGTAGACGTGCTAAAACTGTGAGTAAATTTTGAAATATTACTGCTCCTGTGTCGCAAAAAAACCTTTATGGTGTTTTCAGTTGAGAATGTAGATGTGTAAACATCAAATATCTGCTCAGTTTATCAAGATATTGCTTAGTTGCAAAAATGCTCCAACGTTTTCGGAGAGGAAAACAGCAACAGCAGCCGCCTGCTCGCCGGCCAGATGAGGCTCACTATATGCGGGGAGAACGCCTGACTGCCGGCACATCGTTTTCAAAACTCCCGCTCGCTTTTGCTGCTGAGTGCAAGTTAAACACAGAGACAATTCACTCAGATGATCTCTAATGGCTGTTGTTTGGTTTATTTCAGTGTTTCATTTGTTCCTGAGCAAATCTATAAAATTGAAAAATATTTTACTCTGGAAGGAACACGAGAGCCTTTTCACCAGGAACGGGAATATCGCAGCAGCATGTTGATGCTGTTCATGGAGATTGTGAAGACTGATGACAAACCTACTCCAGAAATGATCAAATTATATGTATCAAAATGTTAATATTTATTTGACTGTATTCTGAACATCTGTCTGTTGTAAGTGGTGGAAGTCTCCTGGAATAAAAATAACAATTTTAACATCTGACTGTTTTTCTTCAGTAAGCATCAGAGCTGTGTATACATGTACAATGTTTTCATTCAGAGATAACGTTTTTAAAATCAAGCAGTCAGTAAATTTAAGCTGAAAGGCGATAGAAACACTGGAGCTGAGCTGTGATGTCATCAAGTCCGCTGGTGTTCTAATTGAAAAAAAAAATTCTCCGTACTTGTGAAGTTTGAACTTCTCAAGTTGTAACGTTTGGGTTGTGTGCCATGGTGAAGAGGAGGCGGCAGACGTACTTAGCCCTTTTACTGCCACAGGGGTCAGGTCCAGCACTGACCCCTGTGGTAGTAGATTACCTTTCACTACCACAGGGATCACCAGTGACCCCTGTGGTAGTAGAAAGGTTAACAGACAAACAAAAGCTTAGACTGTCGTAAAGAGACAGCACACAATTACGACTGTTACAAAGTCCTTGACAAGTTCAAACTTCTCAAGCACGCAAGTTCGTACTTGCGTACTTGAGTACTGAGAAACGGCCTGTGTCTCACTGCAAAACAAACAGATTTAAATTCTCATTTGTTCCTATCACTATTACGTTTTTGAATTCTATTAGGTGATTCCATATCTCTGGGTTTATATGTTGGGTGGGATATTTTGCTGTTGGTTGCAAGGCAAATTGTTCCTCAGGGATAATAAAGTTTCTATCAATCAATGAAATCTGTATATTTACAGGCTGGGCTGTAAAGTCTCTAAATACAATAGTTTTTTTTGTTTGTTTGTTTTTTTTACTGCAGCGCTTTCCAGCATCATGATTTTTTTTTTTTTTGGTCTAGAGACAGAAATCATGCTATTCCCAGCCACTGTCTCTACTGTCTCCCTAAGTAGAGCAGGATATTTTTCAGTGCTCTTAAAGGCTAAAACCCTGAGGGTACTTCATCAGCCGAAGTGTAATATCAAAGCAATGGATGTGAACAGCTGCAGTGATTTTGCAGAAACCTCAGTACCCATGATTTGCTGCTTCATTGCTCAGGTGTGGATCCTCCAGGCACAACACAGAAACCTGGGAGCTTTCTCTCTTAAGGGCAGCATATAGATGGGAAAAAATGCACATGCATGTGTGCCATGATTTAAGGGTAACACCTACCCAAGGGCTGAAGTTAGCCTTCTGCACAAACAAGCATGCCACAAGATCATTCCAATACTAGAAACTATTAAAGTTGAACGCGTAGTGTGGAAGGCTCAGCTCACTGCTCAAAAAGATGATACATCAAAGTAAAAACAAAGCCTGCTAAATATAATACTGAAGTATGGGATCCTTGATCTTATCGTGTCAATATAGATATTTTGGTTAACTATTACATCTCAGTTGGTCAATTAAGGTATACGTACACTGAGCACAGTTGCCTTGTACTGTGCTCAGGCACAGTTGTCCCTGCCCTACTCCCCCACTAGCTGGCGCTCAGACTGTGTATAACAATTTGGGCCCATTTATGAATCAATCACCATGCCCCTGAAAAGAACTGTTTTAGAGAATAGTAAGGTTTGCTATGCAAAATATTTTGTAGTTTGACTGTTGAAGTGCTCATAAGCTGTCCTCTCATATGCATTATATTCATTATTTACTTAACACATCAACTTTTACAGAGGCACCTGTCATCGGGAAAGCATTGGCCTTCCATCTATTACACTACATGTGTACTGAGTCCATGACCAACCAAATCATGCCCACAGTGATCACATTTGTCAAACCAATTGGACTTTGGCGATAAAACATATCTTGGAACTGTATGGATTGCCTCATGTGAGCAGCTGCAGGGGTGGCTGTAGCTCAGGAGGTAGAGCAGGTCACCTACCAATCGGAATGTTGGCAGTTTGATTCCTGGCTGCTCCAGGCCGCATGCCAAAGTATCCTTGAGCAAGATACTGAACCCAAGTTGCTCTTGGATGCAGGCGTTGGAGTATGAATGTGTGTGAATGTTAGACAATAAGAGTGCTCAATTAAAGTAGAAAAGCACTATATAAGAACTAGTCTGTTCACCATATCCTAAATCATACATTTTGAACCTAGAGCTTTGTTGAGGCTTATGTGATGTTTATCAACAAGAAAAAGTAAATACACCTCTTGTAATCATCCAATCTGCTCACATTCATGTGATCACAGCCCACCATGACACAATGTTATAAAAACTTGTCAAATCACAGAAATATTCTGGCAGCTGTGGGACCAAAAAATACCTTAAAAAAATGGAAATTTTCTGTGCCACGAAATCATAGAAATATGATTGCCAGAAAATTTTCATTTAAAAAAAAGTATATTTTCTGTTTTAAAAAAAATGAAATAAAAAATGAATGAGTCCAGCAGACTGTTGCAGTTAGGGCTCAAACTACCAACTTTCCAGCCAGCAGGTGAAATGCTCTTCCACTTGAGATACAGGCAGGCCAAATGGCACCTGGTGTCCCCAGTTGGTCTCCCAGCCAATACTAACCAAGCCTTTTTGTGCTTAGCTTCCGAGATCAGAGACTATTCAATTCAATTCAATTTTATTTATACAGCACCAAATTAAGGCGAATTATATTGTAAGGTAAAAACAGTACAATAATTACAGAGAAAACACAACAATCAAAATGACCCCCTATGAGCAAGCACTTGGCAGTGGTAAGTAAAAATTCCTTTTTAACAGGAAGAAACCTCCGCCAGAACCAGGCTCAGGGAGGGGCAGTCATCTGCCATGACTGTTTGGGGCTAATGTATACTGTGAATAAAAGTGGTATTAGCACAGAACCCTGTGGAACTCCACAATTAACCTTAGTTTGTAAAGAAGACTCCCATTTACATGAACAAATTGGACTCTCTTAGATAGATATGATTCAAACCACTGCAGCGCAGAACCTTTAATACCTACAACATGCTTTAATGTCTGTAATAAAATGTTTCAGAAAAACTTCTACTGTAATAAAACATATTAAATATGGCATAGAAAACACATTTCTATGTCATATGTCAGAGACAAGATCCAGAGTGTGACTAAAGTGGTGGGTGGACTCATTTATATTTTGAGAGAAGCCAACTGAATCTATTATGCAGTGTTGAGACTATCATTTTCAGCATCTACATGGATGGTACAATCACCCACTATAATTATTTTATCTGAACTGAGCACTAGATCAGCTAAAAAGTCTGAGAAATCAGACAGACACTCTGAGCAAGGACCAGGTGGATGATAATAACAAATAAAACAGGCTTCTGATTTTTCCAACTAGGGTGGAGAAGGGAATTTTTTGCTGCTGATCCTCCTCCTCGACCTGTGCTTTGAGCATTCTGACAGTTAGTGTGACTCGGGGGTGTTGATTCATTTAAGCTAACATATTCATCCTGTTGTAACCAGGGTTCTTTTAGGCAGGATAAATCAATATGTTGATCTAACAGGGACTTAGAAGAGAGAGACCTAATGTTTAGTAATCCACATTTAACTGTTTTACTCTCTGGTGCAGATGAGGATGCTGTATTGTTTTTTTGTTTTGTTTTGTTTTTTTGGTGTTGTTTGTTTGTTTTTTTATGCTTAATTAGTTTTTTTTTTTTTGTTGGTTTTTGGTTGTTTTTTTTGTGGTCTGGGAGCAGGCACTGTCTCCATGGGGATGGGGTTTTGGGGGATTTACTCATTTGGTGTACAGCTACTGGATTTTCCAAGGTGCGGAGCCAGGTCACTGAGCCTGGCCTCCAAAGCTACAAACAGTCTACATTTATTACAAGTATTGTTACTGCTAAAAGGAGGCAGAGGAGTAACTAAAGATCTGACAGGAAAGCAGGAGAGTGCAGAAGGGACAGCAGAAGAAGCCATCCCCTACTAATGAGTTGGCTAAGAGCTAAGCTATTAGCTGTGCTAAGGTAGTGAGTTCCTATAAACACACTAAGTGAATAATGTGAATATAATTTACAAGTGATTCAGCAAAGAGTGTGCTTTGGATAAAGCACATGGAGATTATACTGTGAAATATGTATAAGTTGAGCTACACAGATTAAACAGCTAACAGATATAGCAAAACCCCACCGTGAGAGCCAACCAAGTCACAACGCCACTTCAGATCAGATGTGCGGTGGTTCTCCAAGGTTAAGATGATGGACTGGTAACCAGATGACACACAGCAATTAGCTAAACTGCAGGAATGTCTTAAAGGCCTCTAATTTCCTGCTTCTAAATTCTTCTAAACTGAAGCTATTGTACTTGGCCCCATAAATCTCAGAAACACAGTGTCTGTGACTCAGGAGGTAGAGCAGGTCATCTACTAATCGAAAGGTTGGTGGTTCCTGGCTGCTCCAGTCTGCATGCCGAAGTATCCTTGGGCAAGATACTGAACCCCAAGTTGCTCTCTGATGCAACCGTTGGAGTATTTGTAAATGTTAGATAGTAAGCACTTAGCTGTAGAATGAAATGCTTGTATGAATGGGCGTGAATGGGTTAATGCAAACATGTTGGATAAAGCGCTTTGAATGCTCAGCTAGAGTAGAAAAGCGCTTTATAAGAACTAGCCCATTTAACTAGATACTTACTCTGTATGGCATTACCTCATCCTCCAGTAACATTGAGGAATAATGGAGTCATTTTTGACCAGGATGTGTCCTTCGATGCACAAATTAATATGTAGGACTCCATTCTTGCATTTGCACGATATCACTGAATTGTTATAGTTTGTACTGTGGCTGGATGCACCATCTTGTTGGGGCCTTTCTGTGTATATTTGCATGTACTCCCAGTGTCTGCGTGGGTTTTGTCCATTTACTCTAGCTTCCTCCCAAAGTCCAAAGCCATGGAGCTAGTGGGGTTAGGTTAATTGGTGATTCTAAATTGCCCATAGGTGTGAATGTGAGTGCAAATGGTTGTCTGTCTCTCTGTGTTGGCCCTGCAACAGGCTGGTGACACGCCTGGGGGTATACCCTGCCTCTCGCCCTGTGGCAGCTGGGATAGGCTCCAGCCCACCCACCATGACCTTAAATTGTATACGCAGATAAAGCATGGATGGATGGATGGATTCTTTTCTTACTCACCATTGAATCTTGTGTGAAAAAGGTGGGTTGGTGCTCTTTAGCAAAGTGAAGAAAGCTGCATTATATGATGCTTATTTACAAGTGCTGCTGATTGTCTGCTTATCTCTGCTCCTTGGCTGAATGTAAACACTGTAATTATAAGGTCAGGTCAAAGGACATTTTAACATTCAAATAAAAGATGTAATAATAATCTTTGTGCTACTATATACTAAGTGTTAAAGATGAATGGTTTGAATCAGCACGGTAAAGATTAGAGATGTATGTGAACAAAAATGCAGAAAGTATAAAAAATATTTTTCAAAAAACATCTTGGCTCATTCCCTTGAGGACACAAGGAGGCGAAAGCAGGGTAGAGTGAGAAAGAGCAGAGTCACAGATTTCCATGGTGAGCATTGTATGAAGGTTGTCATTCCTGCTGTAAATGACCTTCAAATTGTTAGACATGTGTAAGCAGTGTTTTCATTTACTCCTTTGGTAAATGTTTGTTAAGTTTGATGTATGGGTGAAGCCGCGATTTTGTTTAGAAGTTTATGCTTTTATTTTGAAAGATGAACTACAGCCGAAACAGGAAAAAGGACTCGGTAGTAATGTCAGGTTTACGATGGTAAAAGTATGCCTGTAACAAAGAAATATGAACGTTATCAACAACAACCTTCTCCTTAATGTTGTAGACTAATGAGAAAAACATGTTTGTAGTTCCTCAAGAGTCTCAGCAGTCACTGACTGAGAACTATATATTCCTTGAGTTTTTCTTCCCCCTGCCTCTGGGCTTTCTGTGGAGCAGGACAAATCACACTGGCTCTGCACATTTTTTCCTTAGTAGCAGGAGTTAATGTATCTTTCATAGAACCTTAGAACTCGTTGTATATGTGTTTGATGGTGAAAGATACACATCCAATAATTAATCAAGGACTGAAAAATGTCATACTGAAGCTGAGAGTGAGAAGTTTTAAATGGTCAGTGTGCTGCCAGTTGGTCATAAATGTGATATCAAAGTTAATGTATCGTAAATAAAGTCAACCTCAGCTGCTTATTTACTCTCATTATCTTTATTTGCACTGAGTTTTTGTTGCTGTTTGCTTTCTCTTAATTATGGCTGTAAACTGTTGAAACCCCACCATTATTATACTGCCTGCTGTAAAATTTTAATTCCAATCTAGGTTGTAATCCAAATGTAGAAGTTTGTGCAGGCATTGAGGTTGCTTGGAATAAATATATAGATTATTGTAATGCATTCAAATAGGTGACCCAACCCTAAGGGCTGCACTCACTGCATTTCTTGAACAGCTTAAAACTTCCCACAGGTGGCAGGTAATTTCTTTCCATGCCAGCCTGTGCTAGTGAAGTCCAGTGAGAACAGGTATTATATTTTCACACTGGTGTTGCTGAATTTCTCTGAAAAAGTAAAAACAAAACAAACAAACAAAAAACACAACAACAACAGCCATAATTATTTTGGTTGCTCTAGATGTTATTGCAGCATAACATAGTAAATGTACGCACATTTACGCAGCACTTTCCTAGACTTTCTGCCTCCCATTCTACATTTAAATACCCTAGGAACCACAAGTAAGCCTGCAGTCTGAGAGTCAAGTGGTTCATTGGGGAAATTTGGTACTATGAGGTCTTTAAAAAAGGGGGATGATTATTCAACTGTATATTGTATGTGAGGAGATGGATTTTAAATTCAATTCTGAATTTAGCAGGGAGGCAATTAAGAGAAGCTAATATACTCTCTTTTTCTAGTCCCTGTGAATATTCTCAGTGCAGCATTTTGGATAAACTGAAGGCTTTTCAGGGAGCTTTAAGGACAACGTGATAATAATGAAGGAGAATAGTCTAGCCTAGAAGTAATAAATGCATGAACTAGTTTCTCAGCATCACTGAGACAGGATGTTTCTAATTTTAGATACTGCACTAATACAAGAAACAAGTTCTACATATTTGTTAAATTTGTGCACTGAAGGACATATCCTGGTCAAAAAATGACTCCAAGATTTCTCACAGTATTACTGGAGGCCAAGGTAATGCCATCCAGAGTAAGTATCTGGTTAGACACCATGTTTCTAAGATTTGTGGGGCTGAGTACAACAAGTTCAGTTTTATCTGAATTTACAAGCAGGAAATTAGAGTTCATCCAGGCCTTTACGATATTAAGACATCCCTGCAGTTTAACTAATTGCTGTGTGTCATCTCGCTTCATGGATAGATAAAGCTGAGTATCATCTGCAAAGTGATGAAAATGTATGCTTTGCCTTCCATTAATACTGCCTAAAGGAAGCATGTATAATATACACAGAATAGGTTCAAGTATGGACCCCTGTGGAACTCCATAATTAGTAAGTTTATTGTGTGAATAAGACTCCCCATTGACATTATTGGAGATAAATATTATTCAAACCACTGCACCACAGTACCGTTAATACCTACGGCATGTATTATGGGCAACAGTATTAAACATAGTTCCAGCAGGACAAAAACAGAGATGAGTCCGCTGTTAGAGGCCGTAAGATCATTTGCAACCTTCACTAATGCCATTTTTGTACTGTGATGAATTCTGAATGCTGATTGAAACTCTTCAAATAAAACAATTCTCTGGAGATGACCACTTACAACTACTCATTCAAGAATTTTTTAGTGTCAGATGTAGCTGTGTGCCAGGCAGAGTTGGACCCAAACGCAGGATGTGAGAGACAGAGCTGAACAGCTTTAAATGCTGATTCTTTAGCAATGTCCCGAAACACAAAAGCTCAAATCTAAGGAAGGACATTAGTTCATAATGCAAAACCCTCAGAGAGCCAGAAGGGTAAACACAGCTTAAGGGAAGACAGACGATGACACAGCAAGTAACTGAACAAGACACAGACAATATATACACATGAAGTAACAAGTGTAGAGTGGAAACATCCAGGGAGAACAGGTGAACAGAATTACACTAACAAGACAAAGGAAGCAAAAATAAACACAACGCATAGGGAACAGGAGAGTGGCAAAATAAAACACGAAGAGAGTAAACAGGGACACAATGCAGACTTAACAGATAGGGAGGAAGGTAAAACATGGGAGCAGGACATAAAGGCAAAAATACACAGGGAGAGAGAGGTGGAGAGTGACCGGGGAACACAGGAAAACAGCGATCAGCAGCCTAAGCAAAGAAACCCAGACCTCTCCCCAGTCACCTCCTCCAGGTCTAATCTAGGGGAACTCCGAAGCCTTCCCAGGCCAGCCAAGAGATATATCCTCTCCAGTGTGTCATCAGTCTGCCCTGAGGCCTCCTCCCAATATGCTGTGCCAAGAACATCTCACCCACGAGGTGCCCAGGAGGCATTCTAGTGAGATGCCTGACCCACCTCAACTGGCTCCTTTCGATGTGGAGGAGAAGCAGCTCTGTTCTGAGCTCCTGTTGAATGACTGCACTCTTCACCCTTTCTCTAAGGAAGAGGCCAGCCACTCTTCAGAGGAAGCTCATTCCTGCCGCTTGTATCTGTAATCTTGTATTTTCAGTCACTATGCAAAGCTTGTGACCATAGCAGACAGTAGGGATGTAGATTAACCAGTGAAACAACAGCTTCGCTTTTACGAGTACAAGTATACCCACTCCAGCGTCCGTACCTGTCACCATTGGCCGCTCCGGACTGAAAATAGCCCCTCTCCAGGAAACTGGTTCCAGAGCCGACACTGTGTATTGGGATGAGTCCAACTAGCTGGAATGAGTTGACTTTAGAGGTTTAATCTTCATTTCAGATATATACAAGTATATATTGAAACAAAACAATGATCTCCAGGGACCAGGGTGCAACACAGAACAAAAAAGTGCAAGACACTAGATAGTAAAAATTGTAGTATTAGGTCTAAAATATCCCATATACAATATTATCATCATATGAGTGTCACTGTGTGATAAAAAATGTGGGCTCCTTCTTCCAGCCAGTGTCCCCTCTGCAGATTTAGTTGCTGCAGTTTCCCACCCTGCCACTCTGGGTAGATAAGCTGACTGTGTGGATAGATGATGGGTTGTCACAGCTGAGTGTGAAAGATAGTGCTGCTTGACAACATTGCTTCCAGGGTATAAACTGTGTTGATCTTGCTGTCCTACAGCACTTTGATGCTCAGTCATATTGTTTTATATGTGGCTTTATTATCATCTGATGTTTGCCTACTTCTTTTTAGTATTAATATTTCTTTTAATGGGATCATTAAATGCAGTGAATATGTTGAAAAGTAGTCAATAACTTGTTAGACCATGATAATGTTATGTGTGCCCTTTTTTATTATATATTTATATACTACTTATATACTTATTATATTATATTAGGAAAGCATTTAGCTGAATAATTTTAATTTTCCTTAAATATCCACTTGTCGAGTTTCACATTTCCACCAAAGTTTTCATAGCACATTTTTAATCTTTCCTATGTGATTCAACCCGTATCCCTATGTCTATTTGATCAGAGCAAAGATAATCAGCAGAAGCTATTGCTGTTGTGTACTTTTTTTTTAAGCCTTTTCCAATGGATGAAAAATGTCAGATCCTTCTGAAGTTGGATAATCAAAGGGGCCAAAGAGCTGCAGGGCCTGACAGGGAAGTGAATTTATAGGGACAGGGCACTCAGGGCACAGCAGACAGACAGGAGGCCTGAATTTCTGATCACACAACCAAGTCTCTTTAAATACTTTGACTTTTAGTAAAACACATTGTCAAGGGATTCCACGTAACACAATATTGCACAGAAATACTGCCTTTTCTGCTTCCTGCCCTTCCTGCCATCTTTCTCTCTCTCCTGCCCTCCCCCTAACTACCCTGCTTTGCTGCTTGCTGTAAGTGCCTCTCTTCACGCATCGTCCAAATAAGAACCATGGATCTGGCAAACTGGGCTCACAATGCTATTGATCATATTTTATCCACTATGAAATCGGGGAAAGGAGAGCCCGCCTGTCCTAGTGGAACAGACCCAGTCGGATGCATTATATTGACTCATGGAGAGTGTGGAGACCCGCGTGTCTTGCCGCCCTGTCGGCTGAGGACTTGGAAGATGTATACATATTCTGCCTTTTGGTAGTGGGATCTCTTCTGTTTGGGTTTGGAGGACACCTGATTTACAGAGAAATTAAGAGAATCTGGGCAGCAATTCAGCCTCTGGCGAGACTGCTTAACCAGATGGATGGGCTATGCAGAACCGTACAGATTCAGACTCAGTGCCTGTTGGACCTGAGCCGCAACCTGGATGCTTGCAGTCCAGCTGCGAATGTGCTCGCAGGTGAAAAGGATTCGATCTTGGAGAAAAGTACATGTCTGCACAGTAAATGTAATAGTAACCAAGCAATCTGAACAATTCGATTTACTGAGAGGGTCCCAGTGAATTGAAGGCTGTCAAGAAAACAACAATGTCTGTTTGAGTCGGTTCCAAAACATCTGCATTATCTGGAATTCGGCTCCCTTAGCCGGCCTTGGGGCCGGTAATCACATCTTTAGATGGGGAGCTAGGTCCTGGCTCCATAATACCCCTTCTTAGAAGTATTATTTTGTATTTTAGAAAGTGGGACTTTCTACTGCATGGCACTGAACAGGAGTGGCCCTCCAATCTCATTGTACATCCTGTATAATGACAATAAAGGTATTCTATCTTCTATCTAAATGCTGTGAAATGTGAGGTGATGGCTAATAAATGAGATGTTGTTGGAAGGAGAGATGTTTGAATTAAAGGATTGTGCTTTATGTGCTGCAACAGATGTCTGTATGTGTGATGACGAGTAATGGCTGGTATTACTCTAGCTACCTGTGCATGAGACTCCTGCAGCTATATTTCATAAACAGGCCTACAGTAAGTGGAAGCCCCTCATTATGCCTAGACACTTCTTATGTAACCATGAAATACAGTACATGTGGGTTGAGACATTAGAAAGCTCCATTTACATGAGTTCAAAATCAAAAAAAAAGGACCATAGAGACTAAACATAGAGTCTCACTTCATATAAAAAGAACAGAAAAAGATTATTTGTTCTTTCTCTCCCTGTCCCTGTCTTTTCACACATGCCTCCATACTGTGTACCATGTTGCTATAAACCTCTGCAGCCTTTTACCATTTTCTTGTTACATGAATACTCTAAGTGCAAAGACTATCCTCCCACACAAAGACAATTCTATACATCCTTTGTGAAAACAGCTTTTTACAGCATATAATTACCCATAACTGCAGTGAATAACTGCATTTAAAATGAGCCTTTTAGGTGAAAACATTGACATTTCAAGAATGCTTACAATATACACTGCTTAGAAAAAAAAATTAAAGGAACACTTTGAAAACACATCAGATGTGCTTGGACACAGCAAACCTTCTGGCAGTGGTACATATGGATATGCCATCCTGGAGGATTTGGACTACCTGTGCAACTGCTGTAGGGTCTGAGTATTGCCTCATGCTACCAGCAGTGACACTGACCCGAGTCAAATGCAAAACTAATGAAAAAGCAGTCAGAAAGAATGAGGAAGGAAAAATAATGTAATAAGCCTCCACCTGTAAAACCATTCCTGTTCTGGGGTTGTCTCATTGATGCCCTTTGATTAACTTTATTAACACCAAAGCAGCTGAAACTGATTAACAACCCCCTCTGCTACTTAACTGGCCAGATCAATATGCCAGAAGTTTCATTGACTTCATGCTACACTCTGGTTAAAAAGTGCTCTTTTATTTATTTATTTATTTTTGGGCAGTGTATTTTCATGATTGTCTTGGGTGTAAAGGTAGCAATTTGCTAAATATAATTTAATCTTTGCATATAAGAGTTAGTGTCAGTAAAACTAAACAGTGAAGGAAAATGAAACTTGAAATGATCACACCTGAAATAACAAAAAAAAAAGTCTTCTAGTCACTAGTCATTACAGACTTTGTCTTTTAAACTGAAATCACTTCTTTATGTCATTCCAGGATTGCTTACACGGGTTGTTTCAGACAACTTTTCTCATCCCAGGGCATTACTTAGCACAGTTAAGCCACTGGTGTGGTTTATTTAGCCACAAGCTGTCCTTTGGAGGTGGAACTCAATACATTGAGTTATGGTATTATTGAGAAAAATCTGTCACTCTAAGTGTCTCATTTTGTTATTGTTGTGAAGGGGTGTTTTAGCCCAAACCTAAAGCCAAACAGTGAGTGAAAAAAAAAAAAGTGAGTGGAAAAACAAAAAACTCTAACATAGACTTTGGAGGTAAAATGTGACAGTTATCTCAAGGAGGCCAATACAGAAGCTAAAGATGCCTTGTGCGTAACATGGAGACACGAGGAGACAACAACAAAGAGTGCAAGTCAAAACTGCTCTATATTATACCCTGGGATAAAAATGCACTGTTTCAGATCATCATAAAAAAAATCAACCAATATGATGATTTAGTTGGAGGAGTGGTTGGCAAACCATTATTTTTCAAGTTAATTAAATTTTGTATCTATTTCAAAGGAAAGGCTGTAAAAACCACAGTGGAGACTTAACCAGTGAAGAATAAACAGTTACACATGAGCTCATTTCAAGGAAGTTTTCTATAAAAATAGATCAAACATCACCAAATGACTGTGGTATAATGATAGTTGCCATTGTGCTTTTAGGAAATGCATGATTTCATGTCTAGATGGTTTTGTGAAAATTCTGTTTTGTGCTCCCAAGATGCAGTCAGGCAGTACAAGGGGAAATATTTCACATGATCAACAACCTGCCTTCCTCAGTGTTGCTCCTTTATACATACAGAGACTTTGCTGTGCTTTGTATCCTTTTGTGCACTAAAGTGAATAATTGCTTCTGGGGACACAGCTTAAGTGTTGTTGTGTTTGAGTTCCATGGACAGAGAGGAGGAGCAGTGTGTGTGTGTGTGTGTGTGTGTGTGTGTGTGTGTGTGTGTGAGAGAGAGAGAGAGAGAGAGAGAGAGAGAGAGAGGACAATAGTACTATTATTAGGATGTGGTGAGCTTCATCTGCCAGATGCCTTTCTACTCTCACCATCTCAGTCAATAATTGTGGTGGATTGCCAAAATGAATCATACCAGAACAGCCATAGTGCAACCTTCGCAGAGCAGAAATTGCATTCTTTCATCTAGCTATATCAATGTGAAATTAATTTGTTTGCCTCTCACTCACTACTTCTCAGTCACTCATCTCTTGGGAGTACCTTTCACTGGTTACAATGACTCATTTTCTAATCTTTTTGGCCAATTTACAATTGATTTAAACAATCTGCCATGTAATTATTTATTTATTTTACTTTAGTTTGTTAACTAAGATATTAGTTACTGAGATTTGTTCTGCATGGGCACAGTGTTTTTGTCATGTTAGAGTGTTGAGTAGTGATAGCTCAAATCTCAATTTCCATTCAATATTATTATTATTATTATTGATATAGTGCCAAATCACAACAAACAGTCACATCAAGGTGCATTATACTGAGATAAGATAAAGACCCTAAAATAATTACAGAGAAGACCATCAAAACAGTCAAAATAACCTCCTATGAACAAGCACTTGGCGACAGTGGGAAGGAAAAACTCCCTTTTAACAGGAAGAAACCTCCAGCAGAACCAGGCTCAGGGAGGGGAAGACATCTGCTGTGATCGTTTGAGGCTGACGGGAGAGAGACAGGACAAAAGACATGCTGTGGAAGAGAGCCAGAGATGAATAATAATTAATGATTAAATGCAGAGTGGGGTATAAACAGAGTGAAAAGAGATGGATGAAAATAAATAATAACAAACAGGCAGAATTCACAGTGCGACAGGACAAAGAACAGACTCACACACAGGGTTTACACACAGACAAAGAAGACAATCAGTGAGGAATGGAAACACAAGGGTAACACAGCTGAAACTAATCAGAGAAGAGACAAGAGGAGTTAAAAAAAAAAAAAAAACAGAAAGCCCAAGGCTTAATGAGAAACACCGGGGAGGCAGGAAGGAATAAAATACAAACAAATCTATAACTGTGAACAGAAATAGACTGCAAAACTAAACCAGAGAATTTATCATAACGAAACCAACCAGGAAATGCCTCTTATAAGAAGAACTGCAAAATTCAAAAAAACCAAATACAATCCCAAAATAAATAACAAATCACTGGCATGAAATCATTGGGACTATAACAGTTTTTAAATGCACCCTTTTAAATTTAGTCTGAGAACTGTGTAATTTTTGAGGTTGGCAGTTTCCATCTCATTCCTCTGTCTGTGATAAGCTAGGCTAAGCACACATTGGACCCATTTCTTTCTGGACT
Organism: Pterophyllum scalare; assembly: GCA_024447675.2. Classification (NCBI taxonomy): domain Eukaryota; kingdom Metazoa; phylum Chordata; class Actinopteri; order Cichliformes; family Cichlidae; genus Pterophyllum; species Pterophyllum scalare. The sequence goes on from JAMQGT020011967.1 coordinate 88,635, forward strand.
TAGAAAGCTTATCATTTCCTGCTCTTGGTAATATGGCAAAAAAAAAAAAAAAAACATGTTCCAAAATGGTGGCCCAAATTTACAAACCTACTCAAGATAAAATTCATTCAGGATTGTTTGCTTGTATAAGATAGTATACAGCTGATTGTGTATGAATGGGTCTCTGTAGGAGAATATTCTCTTTCTCTTTGTCAGCTCTGTTGCTCATGATTTCTTGGAAATTCTAAATTCCTTTGTCTTCCCAGAACCTGATCTGGTGCATTAAAGAGACATGAACTCAACATCCCCCTTCCATTTCACTATCCGTGCTCCCATTCTGGGGCAAAGGAAAAGAAAAAAGTAATAGGCGTGCAGAGAAAGGGTGGGGGTATAACGATTAAGGAGAGAAAGCTACGGACATGGAGAGAGGTAGATAGAGAGAGAGAGAGAGAGAGAGAGAGAGAGGTAAGGAAAGAAATGAGAGATGTAGTGAAGAAAAGGGAGAGATGACAAAGTGTGCAAGAGAAATAACCACAGGCTCTCTCTCCCTGTTTCTCTCATTTCTGTTGACTCTCTCTTTTTTATTCTCTGTTTTTCCTTTTTTTTCTCCCCCCCCCAGTGCCAAGCAGGACCAGCACTGGATGCTAATTTCTTATTAGATTGCAGATATGTGTGGCAGGGTGGCAAGGGTAATTAGGTTAGTGCCTCGCTAAAATGAAATAGCCATTTACGGTACTTCCAACCCAGCAAACCCCCACCCCACCACCATCCTCAAATCATCCCCTCCTGTGAGTCCAGTCAGGTTAAGTCCAAGCAAACCCAACCTGGGTGATGGGCTGCAGCTGAAGGACAGAGCAGGGCTGGCTGGAAAATGCCTCTGAAGGACCTAATTATCCTGCTGACCTTCCTAGCAGACTTACAGTAGAAGGACCAAGCATGTGAGCAGCTCTCCACGTGTCTCGGCATTCAAGGATTACTGTAAGTGTCAAGAAGCAAAATGCTTCAAGAGGTTGTCCTCACAATAAAATTGACACCATTAGTTGTTTGCTGAAGTGTCTCTGTGGCTCCATGTTTCACTTTAGCAGAGTTATAAGCTACATCAGAACAAAAGTGCTTTAGCAGAAGTAAGAATTTCTCAACAGATCAAAGTTGTTTTTTGGGTTTTTTACAGTTGGTCATGTTGTCTTCTTCGTGTCAGATTTGCAGAGCTATGATACCATGAGTGCTATGCTTTTTTTGTTGATAATGATTTCTGAATTAGCACAGTTAGTGGTAGCACTTATGAAGACAGCTTTAAGATGTTTATGTATATTAACAATGAGTCACTACCGGCCACATTTGAAGGCCGATTACATCACAGCCAGGCGACGAAGGTTGTCCCAATTCGAAGGCTCCTCCAAATATGGCCAACAAATGCATCCTCCTTTTCCCCTGATTTGAAGGATAGGTCGGGTGTATCCTTTGTGGTCTACCCTATCCCATAATTCATTGCTGACCAAAGCCTGTTGTGGGAAATTTTCAAACAAAAGCAGCAGTGTTGGAGGAGAGTGGCCAAAACGTTTGGAATATGACTGTTTCCTTTTTACAAAATAAAATTTTACGATGTTTTTAGGTGAGAATGTTGTGTCCTCAGAACTCTCCCATGGATGCCATTTTTGCCCAGTTTATTTCTTATTGTTGAATCATGAACTCTGACCTTAACTGAGACAAGTGATGTTTGCCATTTTTTAGATGTTGCTCTGGGTTCTTTTATGACCTCCTAGATGAGTCACTGATGTGCTCTTGGAGTTGTTTTGGTAGGTCAGTTTCTCCTGGAAAGGTTTACACTGTTCCAAGTTTTCACCATTGGTCTCACTGTGGTTCAAAGGAGTCCCAAAGCCCTAGAAATTTAACAATAACTTTGTTTCTTATCTGGTCCTGAATTTCTTTATATCATGCCATGATGTGTTGCTTTCTGAGCTCTGTTAGCCAGCTTCACTTTGTCAGACAGGTTCTATTTCAGTGATCAGTGATTTCTCGATTCAGACAGATCTGGCAGTAATCAGGCCTGAGTGACACTGAACTCAGCTTTCCAAAAAATGTGATTAACCACAGTTAATTTATGACTTAATGTGTGTGTATGTGTGTATGTGTGTGTGTGTGTGTGTGTGGGGGGGGGGTGAGGATAGCTTCTAAGGTGGTAACTTGTTACACTCCATGTGGTTGTAAGACAGTAGCTCTGTAAGCGTCGTTGACATTGGCGCAAATCAAGGTCAACAAATTGTATGAATCCAGTCAGGTGGGAGCAGAGGGAAATATGATTGAATTCTCCTGAAATTATGAAGTGTGCCTCTGGATATTTAGTAATAAAGAACTTTACATGGAACTTCAGCTGTTGCCTTTGGTGGAATATACACATGTATTGTTATGATACGACTGAATTTTCTTGGCACATAATATCGTCACATACCAACAGTAGTTCAATATCAGGACAACACATCTTCTCCTTAAAGCCAGACCCCCACCCTTTTTTCTTGCTACTAGTTTTTGCATTGGCCGCCATCCAAGCCATGTTCTGCTTGGCCTGCCAGTACCCACCAGCTGCCTCTAGAGTCCCACATGCTAACCAAGCCCAATTGGATTCCTTCTTCAGCTTGATGGCTCCCGTCACCTATGGTGATCAACATCTGGTTCGGAGATTACCACCACAACAGATATCAACCACCTTGCAGCTGCAGCTCTAAGCAGCAGCCTCAGCAATGGAGGTGTGGAAAATGGTCCATTTGGACTCAGTGTCCTCAGCCTCCCTCGGAATGCTGTTAAAAGTTCTGACTAGGGCCTCTGCCAGGTGTTCCCAGCACACCGTCACTATAGGTTTAGGTGCGCCAGATCTGTCCAACATCCTCCCCCACCACCTGGTCCATCTCACCACCAGGTGGTGATCAGTTAACAGCTCAGCTCCTCTCTTCACCCAAGTGTCCAGAACAGTCAGGACCTGTTCCCCAGCCCAAAGGCACAAGGAACAACCTCTTGTCCACCAGTAAAAATTCCAACATACAGGCAGTAAGTCGAGGGGATACAAGAATACCCACACCAGCTCACGGCCTCTCACAAAGGGCAAATTAAGACTAGAACAGAGTCCAGGCCCTCTCCAGGAGGGTTCCAGAGCCTAGGTTGAACATTGAGGTGAGCCTGACTATATCTATCCGGTATCTCTCAACCTCACGCACTAGCTCAGGCTCCTTCCCCATCAGAATGGTGACATTTTCCATAGCCAGTCTCGATAGCCAGGGATCGGTCCGCCAGGGCCTCCACCCTTGACCCCTGCCTAACACACACTGCACCCAGCCCCTACAGGAGGGCCTACAGGAGGGTGGCCCCAAAGAGGCCCCAGCCTCTTTCTCTCCAGAGCTGGCCTCGTACATGTTCTCCACCAACCTCACATACTTCTCTGGCATTCCTGACTTCCTCATGCAGTACCACAGTTCCTGTCTTGGCACATGCTTTCGCTAGATCTACAAAGACACCGTGCAATTCCTTCTGACCTTTTCTGTACTTCTTTATCAACACCCTCGAAGCAAACATTGCATCTGTAAAGCACTTTCTTGGCATGAAGCCATGCTGCTGCTCGCTGATTACCACCTCTCTTCTTCATCTAGCTTCAATAACTCTATCATATCTTGATGACATGGCTCATCAGTTTTATCCCTCTGTAGTTACTACAGCTCTGCACATCACCCTTGTTCTTGAAAATCAGTACCAGTACATTTCTCAGTTCCTCAGGCATCTTCTCATTCTTCAAAATTGTGTTAAACAGTTTGGTCAAAAAGTTCACTACCCTCTCCCTTAAACATCTGCATATTTCCACAGCGTTGTCATCTGGACCAACCACCTTTCCACCCTTCTTCCTCTTCATAGGTGTCCTACCTTCCTCCTTACTAAAACTCTGCACGTCTTGATTCTCTAACTGTCCTGTATTTGTCTTTCTTTCTCTTTCATTTTCTACATTTCTGCTCCCCAAAGTACTTCTTCCATCTTCTGTATAATTTGGCAAAGATTTAACAAGGGATCCCCTTTATGATGCAACCATCCTCATTTGTCCGGGCTTAGGACCAGCACTAGGAATACACTGGCTTGAATGCCTTAAATGGGAAGTGATAAGTCATAATAAAAATGTGTTCATGTTGCACAGCATGATGAGCACAGGTTTGTCATCTGCCATCCACATTGATGAACAGCGTCTCACTGGATCTTGCGTGTTATCTTGTGAAAACATCGTCTGTGACTCAGATCCCACCTCTGCTTAGTGCTGAGAAAGAAAATTGGTGATAACAAGACTGATAGAACACCCAGCAAACATTTTAAAGTGGGATAAGGCAGTCTTTTCTTGACATCTTGTCATGATAGAAAAATAGTTAAGTAAAAGATGAGCTGACATCGCAAATGCAACTCTGACAAGTTACTGCTTGAATGTCGCCAAGATGTCCATTTTAGAGTTTTGGCTCCAAGAAATTTCGATCTCTTTATTCATTATAAAAATCAATATAAACAAAACATTTCATCCAAAGAATGAGAAGAAAAAAATGGCTTGTGCTGCTTCAAGCTTGCAAACTCACCCTTTCAAAACGGAGTCATTTGCTATTGAGCTAATTGCCGTGTCTTTAAAAACGTTGCCTTCTGGAGTTTTTGATGCTGACTGTAGTTGTGTTTGGTTTCACTTTGGTTGCCCTAGTGACATGTTTTGGTGTATGGATCACATGGGTGTAGGTGGTAACAGCTGGCAGGGTTAAAAGGGTGTCACACGCACTTGCTCTCTTGATGGAGGAGAGAGGTTAGCTGGGTGGCCATAATTTTTGTTGAGCATGTATGAGCGCTCGCTCGTTTGGTTTGTTTTGCCCGTTACGCTGCTGAATGGATGGGAAGAAATGTACAGTTTCAACCATGTTTCCTTTGATTTGACCAGAATTTCAGCTCATCTTCCAAAGGGCCCTGACATCACAAAATTAGCTTTTCCCCTTTCATCAGTTTCTTTTAAATCTTTATTTGCCACACATTTTTCTTTCTATATTGTAGATGTGCCATTTATAGGTACAAGAAAAAAAAATTCAGAAATAGTAATTTTTGTTATTTACTTTTTTGCTATTTATTTATGAAGTAATTAAATAATAATGTTTCAGTCTGTGTACCTCATTGTCTCTGCACTCACTTCTGAAAACCTCATTTGTAGACCTGACAGTTGGTAATTATAGCACCTGAGCTTCCAGTTGGTCTTTAATGTCAACTAAGTGCCTGGCCAGTCATATTTCCAACATCCAAACGTAAGTATCCATTGCTTATGCAGGACCCGAAATGTGACCGATATTTACATTTCCAAAATGATCGCTCCTACCTCTGGCTTCACGTGTCATATGGTCTTGTCCGTGGGTAATCTTGCCGTAGCCCAGGAAGTAGAGCAATAATCTGTTAATCAGAAGGTTGATGGTTCAAACCCAGGCTGTTCCAGTTGGCATGTCAAAGTGTTCAAGAGCAAAATACATACTATAAGTGCTTGTATGATTAAGGAATGTTGCATAAAGCACTTTGAGTGGTGAAGTATTCAAATGAAGTGTTATATAAGAATAGTTTATTTAATTATTGTTTTAACTTTTCTGGTTGCAACTAATGCCATTTAGTCTGCGCAGACATTTTAGAAATCTGAGGAAATCCATATTTCCGTATTTTTGCAGGCTCTGCCGGAAAAAACTGAACACGTTATTTACACGCACTTTTGTCTACGACCCTAGACAAGGGTGTAGGAATGAGTTTACTATTGGGGGGGACACATCGGAAACCTGACAGATCCATAAATACTCTGAGCAAAACTTAAAAAAATACTATTTGACCTTGTACTTTCTTCTTTTTCAAATGTTTCTTGGAAAAATAGTGTTGTGTACACCTATATTATTGCATGTATATTTTACATATGTATATGTTATATAATCGTAACACTTGGACAAACCACCTAACAAAATGGCTTGAGTCTTTTATCAAGCATAATCACCATGTCATTCCAGGGGTGTACACTTACTTTATTAGGTGGCCGCACTGGTACTAGCAAGCTAAATATTTCAGTAGCACAAAAATAATTTAGTAGTTTGATATGTTTTTTTGGTCAAAAACATTTAATACTAGTAAAAAATGCATTTATGTAGGTTGACTGGCAATAGAACTGGTTCTTTAATTAAACAACATTCTGACATGAAAGAACCCTCACAGATAATGTAATGAACAGATTATTCACTTTTTAATATCAACCTAAAGTAGAAAATAAAACAGCTATTAAAATATGCCTATTCAGTTTGAAATTCTTTTTGTTTGGTCAAAAAACAAAATCTAATAAATACAAATAAATATCAATAAAAATATAACCAACAGAAATAAATAAAAGTGATACTTCTCACATTTAATAGGGAGCGCAGTGACATGGTGCTTTTTTGCGCCTTCAAAATAAAAGCACGCGAGATTTCAGTATTTTTCTGTAATTCCTGGGTGGGACAAATACGCCTGTCTCCAATACCCCCCCCCAGGTTCCTACCCATATGCTGGTAGATGTTGCTTTATTTCGTTCTAAAATGTAGATATTGGTCGTAAAACATGCCTGCAGAAACGACCGATATCTACAGTCTTTCAAGGAGGACCGGCTGCATATTTCATATGGACGTTCTCTGAAGGCATTATCCATTTCCTCTCCCCTGGTCTTTTTTGGTGTAGTCAGTGGAAAAGTTTGAAGGTCAATAACCAAATATAAAAAAATATGATGATTTAGGCAAAAATTTAATTTTCCTCAAAAAATGAGTTAGGCCATTATTTTAAGAGGGTGACAATATGTCACTTGTCTTTGGAGAAGGCTTCTCCCTGAGCTCTGATCTGTCTGACGTCTCTTCCCACCATCACCAAGTGGTGCTCATAGAGGCTCATCTGATTGTTGAGGTTTTCTCTCAACACCCTCCAGGCTTTACTGCCATATAGCAGTTGAAAGGGGGAAAATCCAGTGGAGGCCTGGGGCACCTCCCACACAGAGTCTGACCAGCAATCCCAATTGTGACAGGACTGTCCAAGATGAGGGAGGGGTGAGGCTCTGTAATCTTTAGTGATGTTAGAATAAACACAGTCCAAATGTGTTTTCCTCTCTATTTGGGCATTTAACACGTTCAAATATTGGAAGCACAGTCTTCAAGTTAACATGATTAAAGTCACCAGCTAAGTGTCATGTTAGCATTAGCATTTGGAATATACACAACAGATATCTCCCGTGGTAAACAGAAGGCCCTACATTTAATAGAATAGAATAGAATTGCTAGTAGCTAATTGCTAGTAACTCTAAGTCAGCTGAACAATATCAATGACGGCAGTGTCAGTGTGTAACACCTTAGTCATTACGGTAACTGGACCAGATACTAGGTTTGGCTATAAGAGAGCAGTGACAATCTTACTATATTTAAGGACCACAGACCAGGAAATTTTATATTGAAGAGTAAGAATTTGTTTACACACAACAAAAATAGACAACGTTTAACAGACAGAAAACACAATCTCATATACCTGCCTGGTGTATAAATCCCTTTTAGGTCTTCTAACCAAAAGGAATTATATGAACTTAAGGTTAGCCAACAAAATAGTTCACATTTGCAACATGATTCACAGCAGTACCACAAATGGTCATTCATTATCATATTTTATTCAGTAAAATAAAATATTGAAAAGGTACGAAACTCAAAATAATTCAGCAGATGGCTGAAAAGACTCTTAATGCAAATTAAGTCTCTTTTCTTTTCTCCTTCTGTTGTTCCTTCAGTTGTGCTGAATTGTTAAACCTGTGCTGGTCTTGAATCTGCTGCTGTTTTGCAGTAAAGGATAAATCCTACCAGTTTGGATAAGAACAGTTAGTGCTCAACAGATGGCGGCACATGCACAGTTCGGCGGTTTCACAGTTCAACCGGTCCGTCACCTTGCCATCTTTCACCACATATGAAGTCCAACCTCGGTATTAGCTCAACTTTCCTTCACCCTTTCTTCATACCAATTTAAATGGCCAAGTCCCATTCAGCAACGTATAAAACATCTGAACGGCCAGGACGGAGTGGAAAAACAAAAAACGCAATTTCTCAAAAGTGAAAAACATAGTTTATTGATAACTTTTCTTTTTTTAATAGCAGCATCTGCATTTCTCTGGTTAGAACAGAAAGAATCGAGTTGGCTGCTGCCAGTCACATGGGCCAAGCAGTGACATTTTCAAAATAAAAGCTCATACATTTAAATCATTTTCGAACAATTTTTTAATCAACCAATAATTCATGAATTGCATGTTTTAATCTTTTTAAACCTGTTTTTAACTGAGATAAAATGATTATAAAAAATAAATGTTTATTAACAGGATTTCATCTAATGTGCATTGTTAATCTGGGCTACAGGTGCACAAGGTATTGTTTGTGTAAACACACAGGCCACCCCTGCAGCTCTTACTAGAGCTTACATCTGTCACTGTGGTGTGTAGTGCAGCCCAGTAGCTGTGTCCGGGTCTCCTGTATGTAACCAGTGAGAGCTTTCCTGGATGGTTGACTGATGATAAACAAAGTCTCATCCATTCATTCATTTTGTTGTTGAGAGACTTTACAGGTCTATGAGGGAGGGTTCTACTTTAGCCAACTTAGCACACCAGCCCTGCAGCCTCACTTTTGCTCTCATTCTCTCCGATGCCTCAATCATCTGCCACTGGGTAAGATTGATTGCTGGGTGTAGTGAATCACTTTTGATTGAGCACAAGTTAAATTTCCAAAATACAGTCAAAAACAAAATCAGGATGCACTTTCCATTCAGAGAGCTCTCATGTGCATGCTGCCATCTTGGTATATCAAGATGAGGACCATTAGACTGATGAACCTCTGCCCATCTTCTGAGAAACTCTGCTTCTCTGAGATGGTCCAATCATGTTACTGACTGTTGTCATTTAATCTAAGTACTTGCAAAATGTTTCTCCAGCTGTTTTGTTGCTCCCATACCAACTTTTTTCAGATGTGTTGCTGCAATTACATTCAAAATGAACAAATATTTTTCATGAAAAATATAGAAAACATATCAAATATTTAAACTAATTCAAATATGTGTTTCTGAGATTTGCATTGTTTTTATTTAAATTTTATTCATCATCCCAAAAAAAACCAAAAAAACATAATAGACAAGGTGCTGCATGGGTGCAAGTATTTCACCACTAAAGGAAAAGAAGAAAAACAAAACAACCATACCGGTTTAAGAGATGCATGCTGATGGTCTTCTGTGACATTATAGTAGGGTAGGTTATAGTAGAGACCTATATCCGTCATTCACTGAGAAAAACTGAGTATAGCATGTGTTCAAAACATCTCCATAAGTGCTGGCCTCAGCCATTGTCAAAGGCAGGCTGATCAAGTGTGGCACCGACACAAATGTTCACCAAACTCATTAAGTAAATAGGTCTATAATTGATTTCAGTCAATACCCTATCCTCGGTGAGTGTGCATCTACTGAATCAGGCTCCAGGGGGCTGTAGCTTACAGCTCGAATAAATTCATTGTGTTGAGTTACAGAAAACACCCGTGCTTATGGGCATTAGGTTGACTTTAGGTGTTTAAAAGGTTTATGTTGATTCCCAGCAGAATTACCTTCAACACGAAAATGAATGACTGCCAAGTTGCTCTGTTTTCCTGTAGCTCTGTTTCTATATCTTTTTTTCTTATATAATGATATATGAATTAGCAGAAATCTGTTTGTTGGACATGGATATTAATATGTAGCAACACACAGTTGGTACATATTTATATTTCATATATTGCATATTTCATCTGTCTTCCTCCGGTCCCTTTGCCACAGCCAGAGTGCAGCAGAGCTCCTCAGAGCGCCAGTGCATGGTTAATTAGCTCACATTATCAGCTGGCTTAATTGGCCGTATCGTGGCTGAGTCATACATCCTTTGGAGCAAGTCATTGGGAAGCCGGTTGCTGGTTCCATCAAACTGTGGTGGCTTTTTTTCCCCCTTCAGTGTTCCATTCTCAGCACTTAGATCAAAGATCAAATTCCTGAAATAAATAAATAAAGACAAATAAACAGCAAATAGTAAACAAATCCTGTGCTTGATGAGTATGTTTAAGCTTAGGTTTCCAAAAGATGTCTTTATGGATCTTTAGTGAATCTTATTGCACTTGTTCTGGGATGTTCCTGAGAATTGCCTCCCTTTTTGCTTGCTGACTGTAACAGAGGTTATGTGGAAACGCTGATACACTGTCACAGTTAAGCAGCTGTGTTGAGTGGGCAGCATGTCATGATAAACACCACCGCTCCCACTCTCCTTTCTCTATACATTACATTGTTCCTAGGGGACATTTGTGCAGGGATCTGGCAGTAAACACACTTCATTACAAGGTCTTTTATTTTCAGGCGACAAGATGCATCCAGAATCAATTCCTGCTTGTCCTTTGATCTAGCATGCAAGAGCTTGTGTGCTGCTCAAGCACTGTGTACTTTATAGAGGTGCTGGCATAAAGCCTTAAGAAATGAAAATGACTGTTAGAAAAATGACAGCAAAATAGGGCTATTAACAGTGGTCTCAGTTTGTTCTTGCTGTATGAATGAAAAGACCTTCAATTAGTTTTTGGTGTAAGCAGTTTGGAGAAGAAACACACAATGTCTTTTACTTAGATGTCATTAAGCTAACCTTCCTAGAAAAATAAGAAGGAAAAGAACATAACAATGGGCCAAAAAGAAAACATACAATAAACACTTTAACATAAAACACACTTTATAAAAGAATTCTGTGAACACCTTACAGACTGTACACATGCTCTTCACTGTTATTTTTGTTTTGTTTTGTTTTTGTTTTTCCTGAGGCAGACTGTGCCATATGTAAGACAGATAGTTTCAGTCTTTATTATTTGCATTAAATGTTTTGCTCATAGGACATTAGACATTAGTAAACTGGATAGCTTGTTGTTAGCACAAAACCCTGTGGATCTCCATAATTAACCTTAGTGTGTGAGGAAGTCTCCCCATTTACATAAACAAATTGGAGTCTATTAGATAAATATGATTCAAACCATAGCAGTACCGTTAATACCTACAGCACCGAATTTCTGTAGTAAAATATTGTGGTCTACGGTATCGAGCGTTACACTGAGGTCCAACAGGACAAGCACAGAGATGAGTCCACTGTCAGAGGCTGTAAGAAGATCATTTGTAACCTTCACTAATGCTGTTTCTGTACTGTGATGAATTCTGAAACCTGACTGAAATAACCCATTCATCTGTAGATGATCAGTTAGCTGTTTTACAACTACTCTTTCAAGGATTTTGGAGAGAAAAGGAAGGTTGGAGATTGGCCTCTAATTAACTAAGACAGCTCGGTCAAGTGATGGCTTTTTAACCAGTGGTTTAATAACTGCCACCTTGAAGGCCTGTGGTACATAGCCAACTAATAAAGACAGATTGATCATATTTAAGATTGATGCAGCAACTAATGGAAAGACTTCTTTGAGCAGTCTTGTAGGAATGGGATCTAATAAACACGTTGATGGGTTGGAGGAAGTAACTATTGAAGTTAACTCAGAAAGATCAATTAAAAGAAAGATATGTCTTTGAGATGGTTTTGAATAATTTCTCTGATGGTTAAAATTTTATTTGTGAACAAATTCATGAAGTCAACTAGTTTAACTAGTTAAAGTGAAAGGAATACTGGGCTCTACAGAGCTCTGAGTCTTTGTCAGCCTGGCTACAGTGCTGAAAAGAAACCTGGGGTTGTTCTTATTTTCTTCAATTAATGATGAATAGTAAGATGTCCTAGCTTTACATTCATTATATTCTGTTTAGAGCATTTTTTTAATATATTATCTTTTTTCTTTATGTGGCAAATCTTTTCAGTGATACCAAATATGCACTACAGACAGACCAGTAAATCTGGTAGAACACATTGCTGTTGGAACACAAACAGAATCTAATTTGGCATCATTTCTGAGAAATTATAATTATTTTTTATTTAACTTAATTTCCATTTAGTTTGTTTATTACAGATTCAGCCATTTAAAATGGCCAACTGGTCTGTGACAGGACTCATGGCAGGTCGCTGGCCAGTCCTTGGCCAGTCCTTGACCATAATGAGATCCCCTACCTTTGATCTGAACAATGTGATGACGAGTGGTAACGCCCCTAAGCAGCATTTCGGAAAATTGGCAGTCATGTCTTGTGAATCCAACAGGGGGAGCAGTAAAAATTGCAATAAGTGCATTCATTTACAGCAGGGAACGTCAACTGGCGACCCATGGGCCACATCCCGCCCGCCAGAGCTTTCCATCCAGCCCCCCGAATCAAAAGCCTTCAAGCACAATTTCCTATTGCCCGTAAATGTCTCCATTTCCCTAGAACCAATCAGAATGCAAGATCAGACCGTGTGACTTCAAGGGCTGCACTGAGGAGCCGCCTTTGTTGGTGGTGATCAGATTGTAAACACAGCTGAAAGCGAGTCTATCCTTGTTTTATGTAGAAAAAAATGTTCGACGATCAAACTTGGCTAACTAAGGGAAGTAAAAGTCGTAATAAGATTGCAGAAGGATCATTACTGGCTGCGAGAGAACTCCGCGGCCCGCGCGTCTCCTTGGCTATGAGGGTCTCTCACATGGTCTGCTTGTGGGGGACCGGACGGATAGGTGGCTCGGCGTGTACCCGCCGAGTACCCCGTCATCCCTTGGTTATCACAAACCCCGCAGCCCAGTATCTACAGTTCTTTTATTATTAAAATAAATGTGCTGCCATTTTGTACCATTGTGGTTTCACTGTGTGAATCTATAAATAACAAAATGTCTTTTATTAAAAAGTAGGTAAATTACTATATTTACATTTTTGAAAAAAAGGCACCTCATCAATGCCTGTAAAATTAAATGACTAAAATTTACCACAGGATCCAGATTTTTTTAAAAAAATGCTCTTTTAAAAGAAAAGTATCCAGGCAGATTTGGAAGATTTTGCATATGAACTCTTCATGTTTCCATATTCATTTAAAAAAATCAACAACAAAAACACCTTCTGAAAAGTAGACTGTGCAGAGATAAACTCATTGCTCTCATGTAACATTTTATTGTTTCCCGTGCTCATAATATCTATAATGAGCACAACTGCACACAATTACAGTGTTTCCAATAACAACCATCAACATAACAGAGAAGTACATCTAAGTGCAAGACTTGCACATCACATGATTAACAATAGTATAAATTTGAAAGGAAAACTGAGATATCAAATGCTCATAATTTTATTTTACATTACGAGAGCACACTGTCTGCTGAGAAAAATTCTGGCCCTTGGAAAAATGTAATTGATGACTCCTGATTTACAGACTGCTACGGTGTACATTTATGTATTTTAAACTTGCTCAGGGGTTCAATAATTATAACAGAATCATCATGTTGAACACTGATATAGATATTTGCTTGCAGCACATAGAAGCTGTGCACACCGAACAAACAAAACAGAAGATGGTGATGCTTGCATGATAGTTATTACTGACTAATGAACATGAAAGCATAAAACAATTTTTTAACCACATTGCTAATGTTTTTAAACAAAAGGGTAAATCACAATTTAAATGTGAATTGGTTATTGCTGGGTCCTCTCAGAATAGGGTGCATTTTAGATGTGATATGACAGAGAACACAGAGTCATGCACCAGTGCTGTATGTGCTTGTGTATTCTGCTCTAAAGAAATATGGCAGAAATATGTGGAGCTCATTTAGGGTGACCACTCAGTGAAAAGCCCTTACAACTACAGGGAGTAATCCCATGCTACCAGCTTTCTAAATAAATTACCTGTCACAGCGTCAGCAATCATAGTCATGCATGCTTACTTTTGACGTTACTCAATGCACTCAGGTGTCTGTCGCTAATCTTAGTTCATCTCCTCTGTGATTCATTTGAATCCAGTCTGCTGTGAAAGGAACCAAATGCAACAACAGATACATGTCCCACAACAAACCTGTCCAACCAAATACTGCAGTATTTATTTGTTTATTTATTTATTTATAGATGCAAAAACTGCATATGCTGACAGGTAGGAGAGATTAACATGGCATTAGCATTCAATGTGGTTTTTGCACTTAATGACAATGGAAACAGCTCCCCAGCCCCCCTCACCACAGACATCCCTCTATAGAATTTTTTTAATCACAGCGTGTGTGTGAGTGTGACTTAAAATACAGGAACTTCCTGACCACTTTTCCTGCTTTCTTAAGACTGATGATAAATAAATTAATTAATAACATGATTCATAAAAGGTATTACAGAAATGTTGTATCACCAGGTTTACAAATTACACTGATCAACAATGATTTTGTTACCTGGAGAAAAATACCTGATATAAGGCATTTCAGGTATGCTGATTCCAAATCTATAATCAGAATTTCTCTACCACATCAGGTTATTGAGTTAGTCACATGTCAATATTGAGCTAATATGTTGCTGTTGTGGCGCTTCTCACACAAATGTAGAGTCTGCTAAGATTTTCTAATTGGAAAATTGAACAGAATTTAGCAATAATTTGGGTGATTCTGCAGTGCCAAATCCAAATATGGTCATTAAAATTCAATCAGCTAAAGTTTAACTGCCAATACTGAGGATCACCAATGCCAGAAAAACAAAGTTTTAGTGCTACATCAAGTGATGGAATAGTGTTTCTGGGGCAGTCCGAAGTGATGCGAAGCTTAAAGCTGGGATCTTTGATTAGTTTGAGTCCGTGAGCTTATTTGAGACAAAGACTTTCCATCTAAGCTCAGCCTTGAACTAAGGGCGTGGGAATCATTTGTTCAGGTGGGACAGAATTTCTTGGGCAACCACAAAGCCACAAACTATAAAGAACTAGTTGACGACATGCTCATTTCATTGAAACATAGGTTGCAGAATGTCACTTAAGATTCACTTCCTTCACTCTCATCTTGACTTCTTTCCACCCAGTTTGGGTGATGTGAGCGATAAGCATGCTGAAAGGTTCCATCAAGATATCTCTGAAATGGAGGCCAGGTACCAGGGGGCGCTATAATGCAAACATGATGGTGACTACTGCTGGTTTCTACAGCGTGAAACTTCAGTGAAGCACAGGAGCAAGTGTTTGTCACACTTTCAAACTGTTTAGGCAGATTAATTGTGGACTGTAGTAGTTTAAGATTCCTCACATAATTGATTTTGGTATCTGTCACCTGTTTTCACCAGTTGTTCATGGTGTACTTTTCTAATAAAATCATTGATGTCGAGTTTGGCATTTAGTGGCATAGTTACGTAACTCGAGATCCTGGCGTGCCAGAGAAATTCTGTTTGTACATTTGGAATCAGCATACCCCAATTAGTAAAAATCAGTTGTTTTTCCTCAGATAGCAGACAAAAAGGGTTTTTTTTGTTGACCAGTGTAATGTATGGACATCATAATTCTAAAAGGCACTAAACTGCCGGCCACAAACCACTTTGTGTGTTTTTAAATTTAAAATGGGCACTTTGAAAGCAGCATTCCAAAAAAAAAGTGTCCACATCTTTGATAAAAATGTATTAATACTGCACATCTCCATTAAATCACTACAGTAATTTTAAGGGGAAAAAACTACCTTTGCAGACAGGTAAGAGAGCTCAGACTATTATTGGCATTACAGTGGATTATTCTGTGGCAGGTTAGGTACTCTCCCACCCCCACAGAAGGAAAAAAGTCAGTCTTTGCCCTCTGCCAGAGTACTCGGTCCTCTTTGGAGGAATTGATGAAACATTTTTACAGAAACCATAAAATCAGTCCAGTTTGTATTTTCTTGAACTGTAGGATGACTTAAAATGAGAGATTTTTGTTTTTCTTTGTTTTCAGCTGTTATAATTTGCATCACAGTGAAAGTTTTCACCTCTTAATGATCAGGTGTGAAATTAGAGACTCCTGTCATGGTCCTGGGTCACTGACCCAGAGTTTTTGGTTTCGGACTTTCAGATCTGTTTTGTCTTGTTTGATTCTTAGTTGATTGTGGGTTTTGCAATTCTGAATTATGTTCTAGGTTATAGTTTATTCATATTTGATTCCTTGTCCCTTAATCTCCTCCAGATCAGTCTCTGTGTTTCTGTGTTCCTGTGTCTGTTTTGTCCCTCTGTGTCTTACTCCCTTGGCTCGTGTTTTGTGTTTGGTTTCATTTCTGTGTTTCTCTGTATTCCTTTCTCCCTGTGATGTGTCAAGTCTGTTTCTGTTTCCCGGTTTACTCAATTCCTGTTTTAGCCCTGTGTTCCATGTTTGTTCTGTTCTGTTCAACACCTGTTCACCTGTTCTCCCCAGCTGTTTCCTCTCTCCCTTCATTACCTCTTGTGTATATATTGTCTGCATCCTCTTCAGTACTTTGTCATGTCATTGCCACGGTCTTCCATCCTGCTGTGTGCTCTCCTGTCTGTGTATATTTCTGGTTCAGCTAGATTTCTAGTTTTTTCTGCTGGCTCCCGTCCAGCTCCGTTAGCCTTGTGTTTCCAGCATTGAAGCTGGAGTTCAGGTTCAGTTCTGTTTCAAGTCCTGCATTGTGGTCCTAAACCTGCCTGCCACAGCGTTTACATGACAACTTCCATTTACAGACAACAATATCTCTGTGTCTGTAGAACTTCCTGAGCAGATACGACTGTTAAAATATGGTTTTTAAAAGTATACAACCCAGAGTATATTAATAAAACTGGTGACATCTGCGAACTTCATTTCAAATTCATATTGAACTTATAGTAAACTGCAACTTAAAATATGTAGAAGTCTGTTCCACCTGATGGAATGCTCTGGTAAGTTAGAATATGCCTGTTTAGTTTATTTGGATCAGAAAAACTGTTTCCAGGCTGCATTCATGCAAACTCACACATCAAAAGATCACTCCTGTTAACTTGGGGCAATAGTGAGAGCATGGACTCACCTCAGGAGAAATTGTTGGTTTCAACATCAAGAAACAAATCCACAAAAATTGAGTGTCAAATTGGAAAACCTTAAATTTACAGAATTCTCACAGTCGTCTGGATGCCATTTTATTGGTCTTCTAATGTCCTGTTTTCTGTGCTCAGTCACATTTACCATACAAATATATTTACCCTGCCCCCACATTCATAAAGTTACCACTGATCTAATACACATTAATTTGCATGGTTGACTCATTATACAGTACTGTGCAAAAATTTTGAGTTACAACTAATTTTTGTGTATTTTACAGGAAGTGGGTGCAGCCACTTACTGAAATGTGCAAACAACACCCCAAACACCTCATACACTCACATATTCCAAACCATGCACCCAACATTTCAACTTCCAGATGAGTGGGGAGGGGAGTCTGCGGGTCTTTTTATTCCCCTGTTTCCTACACCCAACCCAGGAGGGGGTGTGTTGGGGATGGGCCTGGCTGTGCTTTGGAGTGACTGCTGGCTCTGGGGGCACTCATTTGCCCCCCTCCACTTGGCACTTTCGTCTGTCGGTTCTGGTGTAGTTGGGCCATACCATTTAAAGCTAAAGAAAGAAAAAAATGAAAGAAAAAATTATTATTAATTATTATTAATTGGATTCTATTTATCATCATCAATCATTTGGGACAACATTGGATCATTCAGAGATCCTCACTGAACTTCTGGAGTGAGTTTGCTGCACTGAAAGTAAAGGGGCCGAATAATATTGCACGCCCCACTTTTCAGTTTTTTATTTGTTAAAAAAGTTTGACACATCCAATAAATTTCATTCCACTTCACGATTGTGTCCCACTTGTTGTTGATTCTTCACAAAAAATTACAATTTTATATCCTTATATTTGAAGCCTGAAATGTGGCAAAAGGTTGAAAAGTTCAAAGGGGCCGAATACTTTCGCAAGGCACTGTATGTGAAAAATGATGAGGATTAGATGACATACACTTCTCTTCTGATGCAGCTGTCAAGCATGTCCACATTTGTAGTCGCAACAATAGGTTGGTGCCACACAACAGTGTGTAGATGGTCACAAGGCAAATATATTGTTCACTTAGGCTGCTTGTAGGCTATTAGTAGACATCAGCGTGACGTTAGCCATGTTTTGAAGTGCTGTTTTTGTTCCTTCACACGACTTCCTGTTCACACCAAACACCTTCCTGTTCACACGAAAGTCGTTTTGGCTAAACAGAAAGGCGTTTCAGTAGTGTGTGTGAGCGCATTTCAGTAGTGTGTGTGTGAGAGCGTTTCAGTTGTGTGTGTGAGCGTGTCAGTAGTGTATGTGAGAGCGTTTCAGTAGTGTGTGTGAGCGCGTTTCAGTAGTGTGTGTGAGCGCGTTTCAGTAGTGTGTGTGAGCGCGTTTCAGTAGTGTGTGTGAGAGCGTTTCAATAGTGTGTGTGAGAGTGTTTCAGTAGTGTGTGTGAGAGCGTTTCAGTAGTGTGTGTGAGCGCGTTTCAGTAGTGTGTGTGAGAGCGTTTCAATAGTGTGTGTGAGACCGTTTCAGTAGTGTGTGTGAGAGCGTTTCAGTAGTGTGTGTGAGCGCGTTTCAGTTGTGTGTGTGAGAGCGTTTCAGTAGTGTGTGTGAGAGCTTTTCAGTAGTGTGTGTGAGAGCATTTCAGTAGTGTGTGTGAGAGCGTTTCAGTAGTCTGTGTGAGAGCGTTTCAGTAGTGTGTGTGAGAGCGTTTCAGTAGTGTGTGTGAGCCCGTTTCAGTAGTGTGTGTGAGAGCATTTCAGTAGTGTGTGTGAGAGCGTTTCAGTAGTCTGTGTGAGAGCGTTTCAGTAGTGTGTGTGAGAGCTTTTCAGTAGTGTGTGTGAGAGCTTTTCAGTAGTGTGTGTGAGAGCGTTTCAGTACTGTGTGTGAGCGTGTTTCAGTAGTGTGTGTGAGAGCGTTTCAGTAGTGTGTGTGAGAGCGTTTCAGTAGTCTGTGTGAGAGCGTTTCAGTAGTCTGTGTGAGAGCGTTTCAGTAGTGTGTGTGAGCGCGTTTCAGTAGTGTGTGTGTGAGAGCTTTTCAGTAGTGTGTGTGAGAGCGTTTCAGTAGTGTGTGTGAGAGCGTTTCAGTAGTGTGTGTTAGAGCGTTTCAGTTGTGTGTGTAGCGCGTTTCAGTAGTGTGTGTGAGCGCGTTTCAGTAGTGTGTGTGAGAGCGTTTCAGTAGTGTGTGTGAGAGCGTTTCAGTAGTGTGTGTGAGAGCGTTTCAGTAGTGTGTGTGAGAGCGTTTCAGTAGTGTGTGTTAGAGCGTTTCAGTAGTGTGTGTGAGCGCGTTTCAGTTGTGTGTGTGAGCGCGTTTCAGTTGTGTGTGTGAGCGCGTTTCAGTAGTGTGTGTGAGCGCGTTTCAGTAGTGTGTGTTAGAGCGTTTCAGTTGTGTGTGTGAGCGCGTTTCAGTAGTGTGTGTGAGCGCGTTTCAGTAGTGTGTGTGAGAGCGTTTCAGGAATAATGTCCTAAACGGCCCCTCATAGAGAGGGGGTTATGGGCCAGAGAGAGGAACACACACCATGCTTTCAACTGGGGTCAGACAGGCCATGTTAAAGGAATACTCAGACTTTTTGCTCGTATTCTTCCCTGAGACAAAGGATAAGATCAGCCACAATATTTTTTTTCTGTGTCCAGCATAGAATTGGTAAATGTTACATTATCCTTTCACACTCACACACACACACACACACACACACACACACACAGACACACACACAAAACATACATTAAAAAAAATAATCCCAGCTCACCCTCTGGCTGGTCTTTGTCCTCAGAGTTTGGGTCCTCTACCAAAGGCCTGGGAGCTTGAGGGTCCTGTGCAGTATCTTAGCTGTTCCCAGGACTGCTCTTCTGGACAGACATCTCTGATGTCATTCCTGGAATCTGCTGGACCCACTGCCCAAGTTTGGGGGTCACTGCCCCGAGTGTTCCGATTACCACAGGAATCGTTGTTACCTTCACCTTCCACATCCTTTTTAGCTCTTCTCTGTATTCACTTCCTTGTATCTATATTGTTCAAGCTTCTTGTGTTGTTTTTTCTTGATGTCGTCACTTGGTATTGCAACTTTATCACTATGGCCTCCTTCCTCTGTTTGTCCACCACTACAATGTCTGGTTGGTTAGCCATTACAAGTTTGTCTGTCTGCATCTGGAAGTCCCACAGGATCTTAGCTCTGTTATTTTGGGGGCATGCCCCATTTTGACCTCTGAACTTCAAGGTCATATTTGACACAGATGTTCCTGTATACTATGCCAGCCACTTGGTTATGGCGTTCCATGTATGCCCTGCCTGCTAACATCTTACATCTTGCTGTTATGTGTTGGATTGTCTCAGGGGCATCTCTGCACAGCCTTCACCTGGTGCTTTGTCTTGTGTGGTAGACACTAGTCTGTTTGGATCTTGTGCTCAGAACTTGTTCCTGTGCCATGATTAGTGCCTCTGTGCTGTCTGTCAGTCCAGCTTTGTCCAGCCATTGGTAGGATTTTTCTATATCAGCCACTTCTTCTATCTGCCTGTGATACATGCTGTGCAGAGGTCTGTCCTTCCATGATGGTTCCCGTTCTTCCTCTTCTTTCTCGGGTTTCTGCTGCCTGAGGTACTCACTAAGCACATGACCCTTTGTGGCCATCATCTTGATGTATTCATGGATCTTTGTTGTTTCGTCTAGGATAGTGTTTCTGACACTCACTAGTCCTCAGTCTCCATCCATACTTTTAGTGTACAGTCTCAAGGTGCTGGATTTGAGGTGAAATCCTCCAATCATGGTAAGGAGCTTTCTTGTCTTAACGTCAGTGGCTTCTATTTCCTCCTTTGGCCAACTTATTATCCCAGCAGGGTATCTGACAACTGGCAGGAGCTTCGTTGTCTCATATATGTATATATATATATATATATATATATATATATATATATATATATATATATATATATGAAACCTTGGAGCATTTGAACAGTTTAAAACACAATTGACCAAGCTGTTACATTGATGGATGCTTGCAGTAAAGCAGAATTCAACAGAGTTCTAGGCCCACATCTCATATTGAAAATGCTATTGGCCACAGAGTGCCCAGTGTCAACTTGTTAAGGCTCTGGCTCTCATGCTTCATGCATTTTGTAGAGATTCAATGTGTGCGTTGATATTTAATGTGTAACCTTTCCTATGGCGCTGTCTTGGGCTGACCAAAGAGATGTTTATTCCAGTGATGCTTAAGTAGAGGTCAAATGAGAGTAAAACAAAAATATAAATATAGCCAACAGATCATAAATTCAAATGAAGGACTGATTTACTAAGCTGTAAATAGCAGGAGGTACAGTACTTCTCAATCAAGGGGTTAAATGGGGGTATAACTACTCAAAGAAATAGCTTTTATCTAACTGCAGTAAACGGAGTCTTTTTTTTTTTTGCCTTGTTAATGAGACTATGTTCTTCTTGGCCTATTCCTGTAAAACAGAATAAACCATAAATATATCCAGTTTTTTTTTTAGCTGTGCTTCTGTAACACTCTCTGCATTCACCAATTTTTCTCTCAAATATTTTGAGAATAAAAAAATGAAAAACTTACAAGTACAATCTATTTATAGTTATTTTAAAAATGTATATGTATTACACCATATTTTCATATCGATTTTGTATTTACCTTATTTTGAGCAGTGTATAATTATTGTGTCGTCTTTTCTCTTTGTTCTGTTACTGTTTAGCAATAAAGTGTGCGGTCTTTTTGTGCCATAGTATGTGGTTGTACTGCTAAAGTACTGTTTATCAGTTTTGTCCAGTGTTCATTGAAAAAAAATAGGTTTTGCTGCAAATATTGATCAAATTTGTTCACAACAGTTTATGTTTCCTAACTGACAGATTGATATCCCTGAAGTTTAGTTGACTTTATGTTACACTGTGATGGTCATGTGTTCCTGTAATCGTTCTGAGCAGTGTATTTTCATCTAAACTTTGCTGTTTTCTCCCATCACATACTGTCTGGAAGCAGAGACATGATGTATATTCAATATCTCCAGATTGTTGGGGTGGGGGGTGGACTGCAATTGTAAGATAAAGAAAAGCGTGCCATCTGTGAGAAGTTCAGATAAATAACCCCTTGGTGTCAAAAATGGGGAAAAACTCAAAGAGAAAGCTGAGCTTGGGGATTATTCTTTAAATCCTTGTCCTTGACCATTCAGACTAATTTGTAAGCCTTCACTTCTCCACCATACTTTACATGTCATATACCAGAGGTTTAAGAGGCAATAACATTGAGTTTACAGCAAACTGTGAAGATCTATTCAAAATGTGCTACAATTGACAGTTTTTATTCCATTTCTATATAAAATGACTGTGCACACCTCGAATCAAGAATGAACAATAGAAGACTATTCCTAAAATTATTGGAGCTTATTGGAACTAAACACAGAAGGTCCAAGACACACGGACAAAGCACACAGGAACACAGGGAATACCAAAACAAAGGGAAACCAGAAAAACATACAAATAACCAATAACAGAATACCTAACAATAACAAACTGAGGATCTAAACTGTAAAGAAATCTAAGAAAACACAACTACAAAATAGAACAAACTTATGGGGCCATAAACTTATGTTTATGGGGCTATTATCGTAGCAAAACTTCTGTGTGTCCCTACCTGAATTTGCATGTGTGCAAGGCGATCTGTGTGGAAATTTGTGTGTGCCTATCCTGATCCGTGCCTGTATTGTGATTTGTATGTGTGTTTCGATTCGTGTCTGTATTGCGATTTGTGTGTGCGTATTACAATCCGTGTCTGTATTACAATCTGTCTGTAATCAGATTTGTAAATGTGTAAATAAATCTGCGGCGTAGATATTAATGGTTGAAAAGTCTTAAAGTTTTGCTCGAATCACTGAAATTCGGCGGTTTCAAGTCACCCAGCTTTTCAACTGGCTCTCTCCACACACGTGACTTTTGCTACACTTCTACCGCCGCAGATCCGTGCTTTAAGCGAGTAGGCGTTTCAGATGGCTCTCATGTTGCAAAACTACCGCTGCAAACTGTCGGTCTGGGCATTCAACTGGTGGTTTTCGCCTCCAGTTTTTGCTGTCGGGTTTTAAAAATGGCACGCTGATTCTGGTGAAGGAGTCGCACTCATGACTTCGCTAGTGACGACACTCCATGGCCAATCAGTGGCGTGCTGTCCTCCGCGTCACATTTTCGGATCACCCCGGATCGCCTAGAACCTCGGGTCGGATTCTAATGGAAACGCTGTCAAATTGCAGCGAGTCGACCCACGCTGACTCATTCCGTAAGGAAAAGCCCTATTAGAGGTGCTTATTCTCATACCAGCCACTTCACACTTGGCTGCGAAACATTCCAGTGTCAGCTGGAGGTCACCAACAGAACTGCATCATCCACAAATTGCAGAGATAAGGCCACCAAGCAGAAGCCTTCCACCGCTTGGCTACACCTAGAAATTCTGTAAATAAAAATTATGAACAGAATCAGTACAAAGGGCAGCCCTGGTGGAATCCAACACACACAGGAAATGAGTCCGACTTATTCCTGGCAAAACGGACCAAGCTCTCACTGCAATTTTACAGGGACTCAATGGGCCGCAAAAACTGACCAGGCGCTCCATAATCCCACAGCACCCACTGAGGGGCATGGTCGAATGCTTTCTCCACATCCACAAAACACCTGTAGCATGTAGCATGTGGCAAATTCCCACACACGCAAATATCCTCGAGAAGATAAAGAGCTGGTCAAGTGTTCCACAACCTTGTCTCCCCTCCTGTTTTTAAGATAATCTCATGGTTCACACTGACACATCTACTGGAGTAGTATGGAGGTTCTGCTCTTTATTTAGCTGTTGCCATGGTTAATTGTGGTATTGGAGCGTCACTGATGACTTTCTTTGTCTACACATGCTTATCTCAGGGAGAGCATACTCAGAGTTGATTGAACTAACTCTGGTCACCTGTTCAACAATGGGAAACTCAGAGTTTCAGATCTTAGAGTTAATTAACTCAGAGTTTATTATTAAAGGTACCATCTGTACTTTTTTTGAGGTTATCTAATAAATAAAGGATATTGTACTTATACAGTACCAGTCAAACTTTTGTCCAAACTTTGACTGGTACTGTATAGATTTGTGTAATTACATCTTCCAACAAATTCACGTGTGGTTTATGGAAGCCCTCATGTTCCCCCACCATATTTCAGTACAATGGCTGGGAAGGACATTTTTCTGCCAATTAATAGTCTTTTACTGGAGTACGCCAAAGGGGAAGCAGAAAAGAACTTGTAGGTGTTTGTGTGCTGTGAATAGACAGTTAAATTTGTGCCTGCACCTCCGGACTCAAGATATGAAGAATCATACTTATGTTTTATCATCTGAAAAGAGGTCTCCTTCACCCAAGAAGGGAAAGTGTGAAAAAAAGAGACAACACCTCCAGTATAGAGTAGATGCCATCCTCTTCCTCCTGGCCTCAAGCCTCCTGAACTGAAGTCAAGACTCTAGCACACAAAAAAATACATAAATATGCTCATTTATTCCCAGAGGTGGGAAGTAACAAAGTACAAATACTTTGTTACTGTACTAAAGTAGATTTTTCAGGTATCTGTACTTTACTTGAGTATTTATTTTTCTGACTACTTTTTACTTTTACTCCCTACATTTTTACACAAGTATCTGTACTTTCTACTTGTTACATTTTCAAACAGACTCATTACTTTAGGTTAACACGTCTGAGATAGCTTTTATTTCCAGTCACGGTGCCGTCAAACATGAAATGATCAGAACCTAAATAGTGGAACAATAACACATATGACACTGGTGTATCCTCCATCCCTGGGGCTGGTTATATGCAAACTGATTAAAGAGGCAAAACCAAAATGTATTCATAAGTTGAGTCCATAAGTTGTGCTCACGGTACTTCCAGCATCTTAACTAGTGCTACTGAAGAGGAGCAAAAATAAAGGGAATAATGTGTGGCTGGTAATTTTAAATACAATGTTTCTAAATGCTCAATAAATATCAGCAAACACACAAAGTGTGTGCAGTTTGTCACACAGTGTGTCTGCTAGCTACAAGAACAGCTCCTGTATTTCCATGGAGAGAAAAGAGAGAGAGGTTCACTCAGAGATGGAGAAAGAGAACAGGAGAGGAACGAAGAGAGGTTAGATTTAAAGGTAAGGACTGCAAAACAAACGGAGGTATGCTAACTTTGTGTAATTCAAAGGTTGCATGAAAATACTGGAGTGTGTGGGATAAACAGGTCAGCTTGCTGCACTGTATTTACAGTAAAGCTCTGTGTTGGTGCACAGAGGATGTGTTCATGGTCAGAGTTACAGGTTACATCAGTGTGTCAGAGATGAGTTTGAATAAAGCTGCTGATGCTGAGATTCATTCACTGAATTCAACATACAGCCTGCTACTTTTACTTTCTTACTTTGAGTACACCTCAGAGCCTGTACTTTTTTATTTTTACTTAAGTGATGGGTTCAAAATCATTCTAAATTAACAAAGAACAGAGACACCAACAGCCCTTCAGTTTTTACTTGCGCAAGGAGGAAATCCCATCCTCTGAGCTCAGTTTCCCGGCCCAAGGGACGCGGCCGTTCACTGGGCAGAGAGGAAGCGGTCTCCCTGAGGGACAACCCCCTTGTTCCGCTTTTATTACAGACCTTCACAATAAAAGCCTGGAGGATATGCATGAATGTATTTCCTGTACACTTCAAAATAAAACAACAGTATAAAACTCATGAAAACAGAAGATATGATAATTCAATGTAAACAGAAGAAAGTTTACAGAATAATCCTAACATTAATGTAAAGAAGTTGAACCAATACTTCAACTTTTACCAAAGTATTTTTTAAGTAATTGTACTTCTACTTAAGTACAGAATGTCTGTACTTTGTCCACTTCTGTTTATTTCCAACACTGTTGCACTTACTTATTGTCAGCATATCAGACAGATAGCCTCCAATCTCTGGACAGCTGACAACAAGCCTGCTAAACAATAATAAGGGCTGGTTATTGTTAAAATTATGCCAGCTGTTAAGATTGAATGTCCTGAAAATCACACTTTCCTTCTGATAAACAGTGTGATTACATTCTCACATTGTATGAGAGTTTACTCACTAAGACTCCAAGTCCAACAATGTTAGATCCACTTCAAAGACAGTTTTACTAATGCCAGCTAACAGGAACTAACAGTGGCTAACAGCAGCTAATAGTAGCGCTTATGGTCAGAACTTGTATCAGATTCCTTTTACAAAGATTTTCAGCCTCTTCCAGAGTAAATGTGTATGCTTTTCACAGTGCACAGTGGAGTAAACAGTGAAAACCTCCAGGGTGGATACAGTCTAGAATCCCTTTGCTCTGTGAGTACACTCACTACAGATGAAGGATGGGCAGAGTTTTTGAGGTGATTTACTGCAAAATATTTATTTGATGGTATCTGTTCTTTTGTTGTTGTTTTTTTATTTCCTTAGTTATGTGTTGATATTATTCAAATACAGCACCAGTCAAAACTTTGGACAAACTTTTTCTGTTATGTCTGATGGCAAAGTGAGAAAAAAAAAAAAATATATATATATATATATATATATATACTGGAGTTAGTGGGGTTAGGTTAAATGGTGATTCTAAATTGCCCATATGTGTGAGTGTGAATGGTTGTCTGTCTCTCTGTGGTATCCCAGTGACAGGCTCATGACCTGTACCTACCTCCTGCCCTATATAAAACAGAAAAACCCTTCAAAACACATGCACTATAACAAAGTTTGAGTGTTTTTGATGGTTTTGAGTGGAGCGTTATGAGAGAATTTTGATCTGGAAGTTGAAAGTTTTTGGAGTTGCATGCTGTTGGGGATTTGTATTTAGAGTTTTGGCATGTGGAGGCATAATTTCAAGAAATGTATTTTAGCAATCAAAAATAAAAACTACACAGATCCCACTGTGTCATCACAGCAGGAAACCAAATGAACCAGATGCAGAATATTTTAATCTGGGACAATATCTTTCTACTGATCTCCTCTGATCTGAGATTTGACTGCCCGATTAAACATGAAAGTTCTTCCCACATTATCTTGTCAAAGACGGTATAGTCAGCAGAGTCTTATGGCCAGATCCCATAACTGTACTGGAAACTGTCATTTATATGTTATTTCTCCCAGTGTGCTTGCTTACAGTGGTATGTTCAGTACTGGTACTATAGTATGTTTTGTTCTGAATGTTTTATCCTCATATTCAGTATTAACTGTCTTGAGTAATACAGTGAATAGATATTTTAGCTATATTTGCAGAATTAGTCTTGTTTAGTGTTTTTGAGAATTTATATATTTTTCTGTGTACTTCATTCACATTAATCATTAGGAAAGTAGAAATGCTAAGTGTTTTAGGTTGGGCACAGTACTGTGTAGCTGATTCCGACTTAGATCATATGGCTGCTGCGCAGTATGACAACAGAGTAGCATTTTTATAGAAATTGTGAGCAAACAGCAGTATCACCCTGCCACACAATAGAATCCCTTCTTCCTGATGGGAGGAAAAAAATGTGGTTTAAATTATTCTGATTTTAATTTAAAACATGGTTTCTTCTCAATCATAGACTGCTCTTCCTGTCATTTTTGTCTCTTTGGAGCCTGAAATAGCACACCAAGACCAGTGTCATTTTTGGTCTGAATCTGCGTTGTAATTCTCATGGCTGATCTTACAGTATTCCCTTATGTGCCCCTGTGAAAACAGCAGTGCTATCCTGAGAATCTGTCTCAGGTTAGCTAATCTGGCACCAGCAGCTGGTGTGTCAGGGGAAAGCAAATCAATTAGAAGTCTCTGCTAGTGCTCAAAGTTTGTTATTTGAGTCTCCGGTGCACTAACCAGCTGGTGGATCCCATTGTCTCGGCTTCTTTATCCAGCTCAGGTTACGTCATCATGTAAGTCATTACCGCTCCAAGGATCTGCCATCTGCTGGTGATAAAACATTCAGTCTGCAGAGAGCAGGCATCCTGAGACAGAATCAGGCAGGTTGTCGAGACAGTAATATGTATGGCACGCTCATTTTCATCACATATGCAGATGTCCCTCCAGAGAGACTTTTGGTGCTACTTGAGTAAGTTTGGTCTCCAAGGCATGAGTTTTCAACTTTTTTAAAAGATTGATGGAGTCTCTTCAAGCTCTCCCAAACCAGAACAAGGACTGAAGCTATCATTGTTTATCGCCCTACAAACCCCTTCTTAAAACCTCTTTTTCTGATGCTTTTGGTAGTTTTTCACTTCAAATCAAGGATGTATAACATTTACTTTGATTGTACATTTTTGTCCTCTTTTTTTTACCTTCCCACATAACACAGTTTGTTATAAAATGACATAAATTCTGATATAAATAAAATATAAATCTTATATTAGCACACTGTTATATGAACAGCAGACTACATGGACCGATCCATGTAATAGAACACATTGGTTTTCTTCACAGCAAAACTCTCAGGCTTCCCAGCATTTAACTTTTTTGAGGCACCTTAATGAATATACAGCAGTTTTTTCACTTGATATAAAACTTTCACCAAACCATAACATGTGAGTACTTGGCTGTGACAGGAGACAGCCATCTTTACCAAATGCTCACTGCCAGTGCCAGTCCAAACCTCTCATGAACTGTTTGGAAGTGGCTCTATAGTCCATCACACCACTGTTGGCCATTCTGAATAGAAACTCCATCTGGACAAATTGACAGTTTCCAAATGGAAATATGTCAGGCAGCATCTCAGCTACCCATGCAGGACTATCACCAAATGTTCGCTAAACTCTTTGTCAGATGTACAACTTTGGCTGAATCTTTAAGCTCAAATCAAGCTAATAATCTCACTGTCAAGAAATCAGCTTATTGTACTTGAACCCTACAATCATGATGAGTGGTAAAACAGGAATAATGATATTTTCTAGGTTTAAAAGGGAAAATGTTTCCTGTATATGTAACTTGTTAAGATAATTTATCAGACATTATGCAGATTTCTTCTCCATATTATTAAAGATCTAAGGTATTGTTCATTGTACTTCTTGGTTCATATTCCTGTTTTTCTCAGTTCTTCAAGAGACAGGAAATTTTCTTCTTCTCACCAGCAAGAACTATTTTTTATTGCACCAAAGTAATGACACTGGCTGGAACAGTCAATGATATTGGCTGTTACAGCCAATATAATTCAGCTCAATCTTATAGCTCACCATGTGCAGTAGGGTGAGTGTGGTTTTGAGGGTGTGCATTTTAGATGGAGGTACATTAGGCATTGTAGGTGATAGTTGTGTTTGCCCCAGAGATTGTTCACAAGGAACCAAAAATCAATACATGCAGCTTACTAGCCATTTGAAGGACTGGACTCCCTGCTGTCATTCATCACCTGACAATCTGCCACTTCACTTGTGAACAATTCCACACAGTGTCATCCCAGCACAATCATGGTAACCCGTGGATGTAGGGGTGTGTGTGTGTGTGTGTGTGTGTGTGTGTGACAGATATGTTTTACTGATCAGTCTCAGTACTCCGTAACTCCCAATTGTTTATAGTCTGTCAGTGTATGTGGGTAAGACAAATCAGTCATACAGCATAGAAGCAAGCCTAGCCACTCAGAAGCCATGCCGGGCACTAACAGGGCCAGTTACTGTGAAACATTCTAGCTCTAATTTCACATAAACACTGCTTAGAATACTAAAAACTACTTGTAAAATTTGCATGTCAGGATTTTCTGAATGCCATGTGTCACCCAAACGCAGACACACACACACATATTTATATATATATATATATATATATATATATATATATATATATATATATATATATATATATATATATATATATATATATATATATATATATATACAGTATATATATATATTTATATTGCTCAAGGCATTTACAGGACATTTTTTTAATCAGAGCATAAAATCAAGTCACTTAAACCTCTCGGATATTCATCTGGTCAATTAATTAGCAGAAGAGGTTGTTAATCAGTTTCAGCTGCTTTGGTGTTAATGAAATTAACAGGTCACTAGAGGGATAACAATGGGAACCCCCAAAACATGAAAGGTTTTACAGGTGGAGGCCACTCACATTTTTTCCCTCCTCATCTTTTCTTTTTTTTTTTATTTGTTTATCAGGAGATTATACAAAGTTGTTCACATTATATGCATTTTGCGTAATATACATAACTTCTCCAACTCTTCTTTTCTTAAACATATAAAACACCATGCAAACATAAGAACAGAAGAAGAGAAAAATAAAAAATAAAAAAATAATAAAAAAATAAATAAAATAAAAAAAATCAATTAAAAAAAGCGGGGGGGGGGCTTAATATAAAAATATTTTACCTATCCTTTTAGTTTGATATGGTGGCTCAATTACATTATTCTACACACTGAAATGGTAGAGATTTTAAGTACTCCACAAAGGGTGTCTGCTTACGAGTCAATTTTGCTGAACTACCCTTCACTGTTAATACAAATTTTTCCATCCTAAGATATGTCTTTTTATATATATATATATATATATATATATATATATATATATATATATATGTCCTGTTTAGCCATTAGCTGTTTAGCCATTGTAATGTAGATGGAGGTATAGGGGACTTCCAGGAAAGTAAGATACAGCGTCTAGCGAGAAGAGAACAGAAAGCCAAAATCTCATTTTGCTGGGGAAAAAGGTTCAGCGCAGTCACTGGAACTCCAAAAATGGCAATTAGTGGATCTCTTTGGATCTGGATTCCAAAAACCCTTGAGAGTACAGAAAAGAAATTTCTCCAAAATTTGTGCAGGTTTGGGCAGAAGAAAAACATATGGCTTAAGTTGCAGGGTGAAGACTGACATCTGTCACACTGATCTAAAATTGAAGGGAAGATTTTAGATAAACGAGACTTTGAAAAATGGACTCTATTTATTACTTTAAACTGTACAAGCTGTAACCTAGCACATAGTGTACCTAAACGTATGCTGAGAATCACCTTATGCCACCATGCCTCAGACAGGTCAACACCTAATTCACGTTCCCAAGCAGTTCTGATTTTACCAGTTGAGTCAGACTCAATTGCTATAAGTTTTCCATATATATTAGAGAGAGGCGATTTCTGAGTAGCCTCCTCATCGTTTCTGACTGTTTTTTCACTAGTGTTGCATTTGGCTCGGGTCAGTGTCACTACTGGTAGCATGAGGTGATATCTGGACACTACATAGGTCATAATAGTTTTGGATTTTACATTATAGTTTAGTTTTTGTTAGTTTTGACTTTTTTCTCTAATTCAGTTAGCTTTAATTAGTTTTCAGAGTGGTTTGGTTCATTTTTATTAGTTTTCATTTTTGGTTTTATGCTTAGTTTTAGATAGTTTCAGTATTAGTTTTAGTATTTTCATACTTAATCAAGTACCCTTTAAAGATACCCTTTAAAGAAATATATTCAACAACCAACTGTTCACAGACAGCAGCACTACAGGCTAAATGTGTGTAACATTGACACACATGGACATCAACAGGGAGAAACAAAGAACAATATGAACTCCAAAACTCAATAAATTCTACAATAAACTCTCAATAAAGTTCAGCGTCAGTGCAGCAGATTAACAACACCTACATGTGGTGTAGCTGTTGGAGCACTGATGAGTAGTGGTGTGCGGATCAATCCAAAAATCGATAATATCGATACCAAGGTTTGTATTGATATTAATCAATACTAGTGTAATAAGATCGATACTTTAGCTTCAGTTTCTCTCTTGTATGCAGCGCTGCAGTTTCATCAAAGATGCGCTCTGACTAAGTGCCGCTCCTGTCACAGCACAGAGCAGGCACACTTTGCTCCTCCCCTCCTCGCAGTGTTTTGACGTTATACCATCACCTGACACGTAACATAGCGGTCTCAAACTCCCGGTTCACGTTTTTTTTTTACATTTTTCTTTCCCCTCCAATTAAGAGGAGTTAGCGAAATGTCAAAAAGTAACTTAAAGGGCCAAATTGTCTTATATTTTTGACATCAAATCGTGGGCCGAAAAGTAGGGGGTGGGGCCGGAAGTGTAAATGTTTTCTAATGTTGTGGAGTAATAATTTTGTACAGCTTGTTTATTTAAGAAAAAATCCAGAAAATTAGTGAACGAAGGGATATTTTTTTATTACATTTTTGTATTATACTATCTGAACACTACCTGAAAAAAGTTTGAATTTGTTCTTGAGTGATGATTTTGTACACTTTATTTAATAAAAAAATCCAGACATCACAGTGTATGGGGATAATTACTTTTTTTTTGATAAAGTATTTTCTATTTACCTATAAACTTTGCCCAGTTCTATCCTGGGTTTTAACTAATTAATGATCCAAATGAAAAAATATCACAAAACACTTAACTTCATGAAAATTCTTCATAATTATTAAAAAGAATCAGTATCAGTATTAGCGATACTGGCCCTGTATTTACTTGGTATTGGATCGATACCAAATCTTGCAGTACTGCACACCACTGCTGATGAGTTCCAGGAGGACAGGCAGGTGAAGGGGAGTAATGAGGTATCTCCAGGAAGTGTGGTAAGCAGGCTGGTCCAAAAACACGGGTGAGTGAGAGCAGAGTTGAGTGTCATAGTGTAGCCACTAAGCACAAAGAGCTAAATGCACAAAACTCTCTTGGTGACAAAAGGGCCAGAAGTCATTAGAGCACAATTGCAGACACTCTGGCAAAGACTGGAAGATTAGACTGGGCCTTAAATACTGGGATGAATGCGACATAACAAGATCCGCCAGTTCTGATCTCCGGTTCCGCTCCAGAGGGTCGGAGGAACTCCATAACACCTGCCTCCTGGATAAATAGGAGAGCGAGAGCACCACAGCAACAGCAACACAGCATCCTGACAGGAACAGACCTCAGCAGGCCATGAAACTGCCTTTCAGTCAATTTTTCAATTGCTTTTGAACCTATGGAAAAGGGGGACTATGTATAAAGATTGATCTAATTTTGTCATTGTCAAACATATGGACCTAACCATAGACTACATTATATTATAAAAATAGCATACCTTTATGAGCAAAATTAAAAGTGGTCTATTAAGAATATAAGGACAGAAAGACTTGTATTATCGTGTCAATAAGGTAAAAACATTTTGCCTGAATCATATTACATGCTCATATACAGTACCATTCATTAATATGAATGGGTAAGTGTGTCCAAACTTTTGACTGGTACTGTACAGTCGTGAAAAAGAAAGTACACCTTTCAAGTGTAAGTTTTACATTAGAACATAATAAAAATACAACCTTGTCACTATGCATTTTACAAAACTAAGCTGAGCTACCAAAAAATTAAGTACACTCCAGAAACTTCAGTAGCTTATAGAATCAGCATTAACAACAATAACCTGCAGTAATAACAGTCACTCATATGGCTGAGCAGGAATTTTTGGCCTGCATTACTTAGTTGCGGTCTGTATATTGAGTGGGGCATTGCAAAACCTTGATTCTTTTTTTTTTCTGCCTTTCTGTTATACATTTGCTGCTGTCCTTGGGATCATTGCCCTGTTGCTTAATCCAATTTTAGCCAAGCTTTTCAAAGCTGTAGGACAGGCAGTCTCATTTTTGATTCTAGAATATTTTGCTACACAGTGTTCACCAAACAAAGTGCTGTTCATTATTGTCAGACATGGACAGACACAGGTCTTTCAGACGTGTCCACTCTGGTCTCGTCTATCCAGGGACATTGTTCCAGAAGTCTTGTGGTTTGCTCAGGTGGAACTCTGCTCAGATAAACTTTACAAACCTAAGCTGTGCTGTCAAAGCTTTCTCCTGAAAATCCTCCTTTAATTGTGCTTTAATGAATTTTAACATTTAATATGCTAACTAAGGCCAGTAGTAGATGCAGCTCTTCTTGTTTTGGTTTTTTTTTTGTTGTTGTTGTTTTTTTATTTCTCGGAGTATTGTATGTTCCAATTTTTGGGTGAATTTGCCAGAATGGCCACTTCTGGGAAGATTTTCTGTCATGGTCCGGGTCGTTGACCCAGCATTTTGAGTTAGGACTCTCAATTTCTGGTATTATTTAATATTTTCTGTCTAGTTTTGTTTATGCAGTTTTGTGTTTTGTACTTTCCTGATTGGCTTCCCTACATTTATATTCTGAGGCCTTCTTAATTTTAATTATCTGCAAGTCTCTCAACATGGATGATTTGTTTTTGCTGTAAGACAACACTGTAGTCTCAGCCATGTCTCACAACCCTGATGATTTCCATATCTCTGATTACCTCATGTGTCTATTTAAAGCCTCTCTTTGCATTAGTCCTTTGTCACAGTGTACTGTTGTCTATGTGTTTCCCCTGCTGTTAGTGATTTTTGGATAGTAATGGCCAGGTGAAGCCTCATGAAGCACTGAGGCTTTCCTTTCAATAGTGCTGAAAAAGAATTGAAGCTTCAAGGCTTCAGTGACAGTGCCATCTGGTGGACAGCTGAAGCTATAGCAGCCTCCTCACAACCATGACTGAAGCACTGTCACTGTTTCAGTTTCATGTCTGCAAAGTTCAGAGACGACTGTATGGTCATTCATGTGTTGTATTCATTTATACTAAATAACGATTACATTATCATTACATCATCATTCATTGCCTGTCTGTGGGACAGACAGGCAATGGAATGACTTAATAAAGCAACTGATGTACTCAACATGCATACCTCTGGATCTCCACTGTAGCACTGGCAGATGCACTGCTGGTTTGGTGCTGAGATTCTATGTGCCTGTCAAGCAAAGCCCATAAGTTCTTTCAATTGGTTGGCAAGAGTGGCACCAATACAAGGAACCATTTGGGCACATTCAGCAGAAATAATGTGTCTTAGCATTTTGGTTAGTGGACTCACCTCAGACACCTCTCCTCTCCTCAGAGAACTCAACAGTTGCTTGATAGAATCAACTTAAAAATGGTTGATTGCTTCAGACTCATCACCAGTGAAAGCCACTATGTCAGTGCTATGTCAAAGATGCCAGGGCTGCCCCTAATGGTTCTTGTTGCTCATAAAACCGAGGCTTCTATCTGGTATCCACCTCTTGTAGCACACCGACACGCCCAGGAAAATAATATACACCAAAGCCTAATGTAACAAGTTACACCAAGATATGCATTTGTCTTGACTGATGTCTATATGTCTGCAGTCACACCAACAGCTGAAGCCTGTTTGGTTGTGGTGTATCTTACTTCCGTGATTGTCTTTACACCTTTGCAGCTTGGAATGGACTATGATGGGGTTAGGATTTTAATGAAGTTTCTGAACCCTTCATCTTCAACTAGAGAAAAAAGTTCTGTAACAGTCATGTTCCCCAAGACCTCATCTAGCTTCTGTTTTCTGGACATTTGTATGTTGATAAGTTCCTATGTAAACTGTGCACACACACACACACACACACACACACATATATATATATGTGTGTGTGTGTACGTGTGTGTGATCAGAGTAACTGATCTTTTTGACTGGAATGCTGTGTAATTAATAGAATTTCACATAGTTTTTGTGCTTAATTTACAACAGTGACAAAATTCTAAATAATACTCACAGTACCAGCTGAGAAGCGGTAACTGTGAAACTATAAGGTATTATGCTATTAATTGAAATCAGCAGAGTTGTGCTGTGTCCACAAGCTAACAAAATACACTGTAATAAGAAAGACACTTAGTTAAGCTGAATCAAGTTAAGACACCCACATTGTACACAAAGATTTAACTTGCATTATGTCTATAGTTGTCTAAAGACAAACTTTTGAAACACATAAATCAGCCAAAATTACTGATTTTAATACCAAAACACATGAAATGAGACCCAGTTAAAGGAAAAGTACATGATAATAAGCTACCTGTTTGAACATGCAGAGCTTTGAATTAATTCATATGTGCTTGTTTCACACTGGGACAGTATACTTGGAATTTATTTAATATGTGTAGCTTTATTAAAATATGGAATATTTAAATGTTGCAAGAATGTTTTTTTTAGTGTACAACTTGTTCTGATAAATAACTTCTGGAGAAGTTCCTGTAGGCAGTTCAAAACTGTTGAGTTGGATAATTGTGCCCAAAAAACACTGATAACTAAGAGCGGTGTTTCAGTCAAATTGCAGAACAATTAGTCACATATGAATTAATACTAATTAACTAGAAAAAAACTAGCTTGAGTAAACAAACTCCATTGTTCTTTGGCACCCTTTTGTATCTACTACTGTAAAGCTGTCCACTGTCTCACATCTGAATAAAGTATAATTTGGCCTGGATGTGCTGCACACTGTTTGCCTGAGGTCTTGCTTTCTGAGTTCTAATCTCTACAACAGAGGGAGAGAGAGTAAAGTTAGCATGACCCATAGAGCCACAACAGCAAAATAATTAGGAAATGCACCAAAGTTATCCATTAAAAAACACAGTCTGAGATTTGCATGTGTAGTGAGCTGCAGGTGCTCGAGCTTTTCAAGGCCATTTCACCAAAACCTAATAATGGATACGCTCTGTAATTTTGGATTTCAGTCTCAGCGTCCTCATGAAGTGGATGATGGAAAAATATTGAATATCTATATAGGGAAACCTTTCATTAGATTAGGCTGTCCACATTTTGACTATATTGTTATGACTAAATTTTAAAACTTTGTCCTCTGCATTTTTCCTCTTTATATACTGATAGATAACAGCTTTGATCACCTCTGAAATTCACTCCCTGTATCACTTTAATTTTAGACGAGTAAGGCCAGATATTTGATTACCATTTTTATTTCATTGTGTGGCAACTACATTTCTTCTTTCCCTCAATTGCCCCCCCGCACACACACACACACACACACACACACACACACACACACACACACACACACTAAATCTCCAGTAAATCTGTTAGAATTAAACGTTAGCCTCTTTTGCCCCAGGGATTTTCATTATTATTTATTAGTGACACACGAAACAAAACAAACACCTGTCATAATAAAAACAAAGCAATCCAGAACAGTGCAGCAGAGGGCATTTTAAACAGGAAGGTCAAAGGGATTTAGGGCCATGAAAGTGAAATGTGTTTATTTCCTCAATCTGGATCAGTGCTGTTTGAGCTTGTAAAAACTCCCCATCACATGAACACACAGACACAAACACACAAACACAAACACATAGACACAAGCAAAAACAAGCAAAGAAAAAAGTCACACTTCTACTAAGATATAGTTTTTCTGGCATGCAGTGTTAACGCAGGGCCAGCATACATATTACAGCTTTATGACAGACCTGAGTGGTGTTTTAAAACAACATTTACCTGTTTTCATTACTGAAGACTCGGTTTGATGGTCCAAGGAAAACATATGCCAGTTTCTTAACTCATCCCAAACGACAGGAAGAAATGTGGAGTACATCTTGGACAAGACAAGACATATCTGGACAAGAGTGAGTGGTGCTAAGTCATAACTGTTGGTAGCAAACAATCCACACACACACACACTAATTAGTGTTAACTAAGCAAATGAAATACTAGAATCTAGTAAATAATAGAAATTTTCTGTGCTGCCTGCCCTGTAAGTGGTGCAGAGGTGGTCCAGATTATCCATCTATTACCGATAGACATTTACCATATCCATTGTCTAGGCAGTAGCGCGCAACACTGAAGATGATCTGAGTGGGATGCAAAGACAGTTTGCTTTGAGTAACTGTTAGGAACTGTTACACTACCCTGTCTCAAGTACCTCGTAAATGTAATCGTAGCCTCAAGCCAATATTTTCCAAAATAAATCTAATAATAAATCACTCATAATATATCATATTTAAAGTGCTTTTTGTGTTGTCTGATGCTGGTATGTAAGTGCTTTCTAAATTTTAGGTCACTGACTTTTCAAAGGGAGGTGCTAACATAGATAAAAACTGTTCCAAATAGTGTTAAAAGATAGATGTGGTCTGAGCACGCATTACAAAGAAAAAGGTTTTGGAAGAAGGAGGACCAGTGGACTCATGGCATCCCCCCAGTCAAACATTCTTTGCATGTTTTTAAATAAGTGTCCATGTTAGTTTGTCATATGGTACATAAACATAAGGCCAGATTTAGTAATGGTTCATGGCAGTGGATTTAGTAATGAGGTGCAACGAAACTTTTGAGATGTGCACAGTTATTTTGTAAATAAAGCAGAGGAAAGTATTTAAAACTTACAGTTAAACCATACAGTTATAATTTACTAAGGTTTGTGACATGCAGTTCATGGCTTTGTGTGCCCTAAATGCACAAACAGCCATGAATACTGAAATTTAACAAGGAGCATCAGAACAGGTTAGGACACATGGATGTATTACAGGCAGTAAAGTTATCTTATCTGTAAATATTTTTCAGCCATGATAATGTTACATGTTACAGCTTATGTAACAAAATTAGAAAAAAAAATAGTACATGAACATAATTTCTCATAAACGGGCATGAGCAATCCTGCTATCTTCTGAATTCAATCAAAATTACTGAATTCATTTCCCATTAGTTTCATTTATGCCCTTGACAGACGCTATAACAGTTTAGGAGCTACACTTATGTTCTTTTAATACTCATTATCTAACATTTTGTGGCTGGTGTAGGTCTGTGCTGTATTGCAGATCCAAATCAGCTATGAAAGCTGCAAGGTTAGCTAAAAAAAATAAATAAACTGAGAGTATTCATTTGATTTACTGAGACTGAGATGAGATGATCTAATTTACTGAGTCATAACATTTCCTTATTTAAAAGCCTTTACATTTATAAATACAGAGGCTGGCTCAAAAAGTGTATCAGTCTCCAAAGATTCCAATGTTAAACTATTCAACTATGTATACAGTTAGCAGATATGTGTGCAGCACAGTCTGATCTGGTGGTCAACTGAGCATCAATTGAGAAAGAGAAGTTTCTTGATAAGACATGTTTATGTAAAAGTTTGTTAATAAGCCACATTTCTAGTGATGGCAGTAGCACAACAGTAACAGCTGAGTTATGAATTAAAGATGACTTTTGCTGCCAATCTCTCGCGTATCCTTTCAACACGCTGCCGTATCAAAATGGCCTTAGATTAAAACTTTCGCAGGATGTCGGAAAAATGCACTTTTTTTCTCCCAAATTTCATTTCTCTCATGTCCCTTACATGTCTCCGGAAAAACATCTGAAAAAAAATAGCTTCAGTAAAAACTGAGTGTTCATCTTCCCACAAAATCACCCCCTCCCTAGTTACATAAGCACACCGAATGTATGCCAAGTTTCCTGGCACTCTCTCCTTAATAACACAACACACACATTCATTCACCTTTATTTGTAAATATAAAATGATATCATGATATTCGGTCATAATATGTGTGCCTTCAAAAATCCAAAGATGCTTCAGAACAAAAGGCTTTTTTCAGAAAAAGTAAGGTAGATCACTGATGCGTGTGTAATTAAAAGTATTGCACTTCTCCAGGAGAGGGCGCTGTAATTGATGCTGCAGAGGTATACACAGACAACGATGCAACAAAGAACTGAAGAAGACACAGACAGTATGTACGCATGAGGTAACGAGACAAGAGGAAATAGCTGGGAAAGACAGGTGGACTGAATGACACTACCGAGATGGGAAGAAAAACTGAATGCAACACACACAGAACAAGAGACTGTCAAAATAAAAAAGGAAAAGACCAAACATGATACAAATGCTGACTTGACGCAACACAGGGAATACAACTAAATATGGAGCACACGAGACAAGGCACGATGACACAGAGAGACAACACAGACACTGGAATACTAAGAGACAAGGGAGATGAGAAGAACAAAGAGAAGCAGGAATGAAATACAATGACTATAAAATATAACAAGTTAAGGATCAAAACCCAAAAGCAAACTCAGAACACAGAAGAAACTCAACAATGACAGAACCTGTAAAGAACAAAACACAAAACACTGGGCAGACAGCCCAGGACCACAACGAGTTGGTTTCTGCCAGTTAAAATGGGAAATAATACTGAATAACAGAAAGTGAAAGTCTGCATATAAATTCCTGAAGTAGGAGGACTAACCACTTGGAACATTCCTAACTTAACGGAACCTCTGGATTCTATCTGATCCCTTCCTTTTCCTGCATAATGCCTTTGGGCTTCAAGCTTGTGGGCTATATCCCAATTCACTGATATCACTATCAGTATTGTCATTGTTACTCCATACACATACTTGTCCATACTCTCAGGTAAATGGACAAGTTTTTATATAGCACTTTTTTACTCCACTCGAGCACTCAAAGCACTTTATGCAACACATACACATTCACCCATTCGCACACACACCCACACTCGTACACTTTCTGGTGAATGGTAAATTGAGATTACAGATGCTTATGATCATTTTGCATAATTTCTTGTTTAGAGTCACATATTTGTAATTTTTGCATCTATGAAAGTAGTAAAGTGCATTCTGGTATTGTTGGAGAAAGTAGCACAAATATTGTTGACAGTTATCTGTGGGCATTAAAATTAACTATCTATCCATTTTTCTTAACTGCTTATCCAATTCAGGGTCATGTAGAGCCTATGCCAGCTGTCATAGGCCTAGAGGCAAGGTAGACACTCTGAACAGGTCGCCAGTCTAACACAGGGAGACAGACAGACAGTTGGCTCAAAGGGGTGTATTTATAGTGGGAAGTAGAAAGTAGCCTCTGTAGAAGGAGGGGGGACTCCCAGTGACTGGGAACTGGCTGACAGCCGGCTGAGCGGCCATTTTAAGTGGCTGTAACATTGTTTTGCAGATCCAGCATTCTAGTGTGACTTACTATTCCCTTAGTTTTGATTAAAACTCTGACTAGTTTTTTCTCTGTCTTAGAAGAGATACGTCAACTGTGCCAGTGTCACAGTGCAAAGTATACTTCATCACACAAAAAATGTAAGTACAGAACAGCAAAGTGTCATTTCAGAGTACCTCTGAATTGCATTTAATTATAGCATGTGGCTGATTTGGACCAGCATTGCTAGAAAGTCAATACATTACACATTTTCTTGACTTATTAAACAGAATTTTATTCTGCTTAATAAACTTGATTTTCTCTGAGGGTAACTGTCAAGGTCAAACTGGTTTACTGACTGTGTGGAGTACTAAAGTTGCCCCAAATGTTGGAGACATGACTGACTGAGTAGAATTCAAACAAGCCATTGGATGGCTGATTACAGGTGCACCAAAAACCAAAACAAAAGAGAAACAGGGAGCAAAAGTTCAAAGCAAAAACACAATTCTAGGGGCCTGCCTAGCCATGGGGTGAGACTTGAAGACAGTGGCCAGCGGCAGATGCAGAGGGACTCTGGGGGCCAGCTGCACGGCCAGCGATGGCAATGGAAGCCCTCTGATGGCTGGCATTGGTGGAGGTGGTGAGGCATCTGAAGTGGCTTGGCTGGAGGCTGACAATGGCAAAGGATATTCTCTGGTGTCTGGTGTAAACAGAGATTACAGGACACCTCAGGTGGTTGTTGCCACTGAAGATCCTCTGGGGGCCAACGATTGTTGATGGGAACTGAGGGCCAGTGACAAAAGGAGATAGAAACCCTGCAGGGGCCGATGGTGAAGGACACTCTCTGGTGGCTTGACTGGACCCTGGCAGCAAAGGAGATTTTCCGGAGGCTGGTGTTGGTGAAACCGACAACATAAGAGATGGTAGCCCTCTGGACCCAGTGGCGGTGACACTCTTGGGGTTGATGTTGGCTGAGGAAATGGGACATCTCCAGTGGCTTGGCTGGTGGCCAGCAGTGGAGGCTGAGACCCTTGGACTCAGGCAGCTTGGGGATCACTGGTTCAGGACTCTGTGGCTCAGGTGGGGCAGAACCCACCAGCTCAGGCAGAGCGGAACACACTGGCTCAGGCTCTGGAAGGTCAAGTTCAGGCAGAGCAGCATTCTCAGGGGATGCTAGAAGCTGCTCAACAGGACTCGCAGTCTCTGGAGCTGCGGCAGCTCTGGCTCAGAATGCAGAGGCCGCACAGGAAACAGATTATACTGACTGAGGCTGGGTAGGACTAAAAGCAGAACTCCTCTGACAACTGGAGCTGATGAGCTGAGGCCCAGCCACCCCAATCCTGGAACCAGGAACGGGTACAGGGACAAGCTAGGCCTCAGCTGCCCTCACCCTGAGAGCAAGGATGGGTGCAGCGTGCTCAGTCTCAGGGGAGGCCCTTGGGTGGACCATCTGTCTCTCGAAGCTGTAATGCATTTTCAGCCTTAGACTGAGAAATGCTCTCACGATTGCTCCAATAATAATGTCTCTGAGTAGGCTGAGGAACAAAAATAATGTCTAACTGAGGTACATTAACTGTTTTTAAATGAGGAATACAAGGATTTTCAGAATAAGGTTCACAATGAACAGTCAACTTAATCTTCATGTTTGGCAGCTTTTATTAAGCTGCCAAACATAAAGATAACCAACTCTTTTATTTTCCAGGTTGATCAACACAAAATACAGCTAATACAGGTGATGGAAGACTTGTGTATAGAGGCATAGAAATGGAGAACTCAGCAGGCTCAAAAACACAAAGCTCATTTTAACAGTTAAGTAGTAGAGAATGGATGGATGGATGGATGGATGGATGGATGGATGGATGGATGGATGATTCAAAAACCGAAATCCAATTATCCTTTATTTTTAGAATCGTCAGCTCAGAGACAGAAAACACAGAACTTTCCCCAGGGGTTTTAGGAACACAAAAGAGATAAACCATGATGATCAGTCTTAGAGCTGTCAGGCTTAAGAACAGAGAACTCAGTAGTGAGATCTACTGCTTTAGCACCAGAAAACACATAAGCAGAAAAGTTTTAAAATCTAGTGGCTCTGAAACACAGTTTATTGTTTTATTATTGACTGATTGGGAGCACTTTCTTGAGATGAGAAGAAGAAGGCACCTTATCCTCTGACCTCAGAGGAAGGAAACAGGACCCGGTGAGGAGTAAACAGTCTGAGTGTGAGTGAAGTACATCTTAGTCCAGAGAATTTAACAGTCCTTTTGTGTGTAAAAGTGCATGGTGGCAATAGCTGACAACTCATACAGCTAAGGTTTCTGGGATAATATGCCTTCAAAGGCGGAGATAACTACTCACCAGACCTTCACGTTAGTACTTTCAAATAGTCTCTGTTTGAGAGCTAAGAGCTGGAAGCACTCTACCTTGTTCTCCATTGTGAAAATCGCAGCATCTGCTGGGTCCATTGTGCTCAGAGCATACTGTCAAAGTCAGGAAGGTTACTGACCATTTTGAGTATTGAAGTGGACCCAAATGCTAGACTGGATAGAACTTAAATGAGTCTTTTATTTGATGGCCAATTACAGGTAAACCAAAAGACATAGTCCAGAACAGAAATGAAGCTACTAAAACATAACAGTAGAAAACTCACTGAAAACCGTAAACTAAGGAAATACAAAAACCAATGCTCTGACAAAGGACAAAAGGAAACTGAGACAATATATACACACAGAAGTGTAATTAGGGGAAGACAGGAAGTGATATAACTGAATTGGGAAGAACACAGATATATGAATGGACTAAACATAAAGGATTTGACACATGAGGAGGGAACACTGAGGAAGGAAATAACATAAAGCAAGAAACTAGGAATAAACTGAGAGAAAACACTGAAACAATATAAACATTAATGAAAACCAAAAATGAACAAAGAGCAAAGTAATGCTCTAAGGAATACACAAAGAATATATAAACATTAAACAAGCCAGAGATCACAAAAAATAACAAAGTAAACAAAACTCCAAATGGTCAACAAACTCAAAACACTAGGTATCATGCCACTTGTTTTTTTTCAGAAATTTTAGACAAAGTTAGAATAAAAGTTATTGTTATTCATGCTTGGCTCTATGCTTGTCCTCTCTGCCCTTCACAACATGTCATGTGGAGAGATGATACTGGCGGGAGGTAAAGGGGGTGTGGTGCAAACAACAATATTTTCATGGAAGTGTGGCATTTTTCCGTGTGTGTGTGTGTGTGTGTGTGTGTGTGTGTGTGTGTGTGTGTGTGTGTGTGTGTATGTTTGCAGGTGATTTTGCACACACATGCGCGCGGTGTGATTCTGTTGTCATGCATGGAAGGAGCATTTTGTTTTCCAGTCTCTTTACGCTTAGTTGGACAGTTAGATGAGATTAATGGTTAGCGTGATGCTGACTAATGGGGTCAGTCGGACAAAGGACGAGGTGTGAAATCATTTCTCTGTTGCCCTGTGACAGATAGTTGACAGGGTGGCCTTTTTAATAACATTGTTTGATTATTGGCATAATTGTTGATATCTTTTATTTTTTTACTTTTAAGTTTTGTTCACTGTTTAGTTTACCTCTCTGATGATAGAAAACCTTGAAGTACCTGAAATGCAGAATTACATTGCTGTATAATTTTTCATGCAACACAATAGACAGTGTTGCAGATGTGCAAGGTGTGAGTAGTGTTGCCTCAACTTGTCAGAGTGTCAGGCACTGAAGTCCCTGGCACTACAAGCTGCCACGTTTTGGTCCTTGAACAAGGTGCACTATTCCCTGGCTCAGAGGTTCCAAGTTGTATGCCTTGAAGCAAGTTCAAGTGTGTTGTGGGAGTTTGTGACAACAATGTGTTATTGCTGCAATTTAAAATTGCACAAAAGGATCGGAATCAACTTCTTAATTCACCAGTTATTCTCCTATGAGAACAAAACAACAACAACAAAAAAGCTATTGCTAGTGCTAGGGAGGCACCTAGCTTAGATTCCTTTTAAGAAAAAACTAGTCTCATTCAAGAGTCCTCCATCTGAACCACAGGCAGTAAAGTACATCCTCATGTCAGTGGCAACACTACTTAAAAAATTGCAGGTGTCATGGTTGATGCTGCAGATGGGCTGTAAAACGTACCTCTGTCTGACAGTGTAATCCAAAGGACATTTACAGCCTGTCAGATGACATATTTTGGGCTGATATCAATAAAGGTTTGACTGAGCTACTGTTGGGTGTGCTTTGTACATAAAAAGTTTGTAAAGACCTGTTTTAGCTGATCCTAGGCTTTGCCTCAGCTTCGTAAAAGTCTGGGATATTTGGGAAAAGGATGTCATGGTGCTGTAAAAACTTATGCTCAGTGAGGACTGATGATTATTTTCAC
Source organism: Pterophyllum scalare (assembly GCA_024447675.2). Lineage (NCBI taxonomy): Eukaryota > Metazoa > Chordata > Actinopteri > Cichliformes > Cichlidae > Pterophyllum > Pterophyllum scalare. The sequence continues at coordinate 133,620 of JAMQGT020011967.1, forward strand.
TACTAATTTTGTCTCAGAACAATAATATATTTTGCATGTAAAACACAAAACTGTTTATTGTGTAACTGTGTTAATAGAGCAACCTGGTGAGTCCTAATCTGAGAGTCTGATGAGCACTGCTGAACTGTCCATAAATGGATCTTACATAGCGCTTTTATACTCTCTCTGAGCACTCATAGCACTTATACAACAAGTTTTCAATCACCCATTCACACCCATTCATACAAGCACTTCCATATGTAACTAAACGCTTTTATTGTCTAACATTCACATACATTCATACACCAACACTTGCGTCGGAGAGCAACTTGGGGTTCAGTATCTTGCCCAAGGATACTTTGGCATGCAGCCCGGAATCAAACCACCAACCTTCTGATTAGTAGGTGACCTACCTTGTGAGCTACAGCCATCCCAAGCATTAAATAAGTGAAATAAATATATATCAAATGAAGAATAGGGTGTGGGCCTTTGTTCTTGGCATGCTTAAAAGTACAGTCAGTCCTTATTTGAGTTTATTTAACAAAAAAAACAAAAAAAAACAAAAAATATATATATATATATATATATTGGACTCAGGTTGGATAAATATACACTGATTCATGTGTAATTACATCGTCCAACAAAGTGATGCATTCTCAAAAACTTAGAATTAATCCATTAAACATGCATGGGAGCAGTGCTGCTTTGTGGAAAGCCACCGTGTTGCCCCAATATCATAAATACAGTGGCCGAGATGGACCTAGCTGTTCCATCTAATATTGTGTCGGCCACATGTGTACGCCAAAGGTGGAGGAGAAGAAAGAGAAGGTTATTTCCTCACTCAGTGTTCTCTCCTCATGTGTCAAATCTCTTATGCATGTATTCACATGCTGTGGAGGCAATTTTTAATTTGTGCCTGCATTTTCAGACTCAAGGATCATACCTGTTTCACCAAAGACATGGAAATGCAAAGGAAGGGGACATGACTGTCATCAGGATTAAACAAGAGTAAAGGCCTTTACACATCAAATGCATGAAATTCATGCAAATTTTTCATGTGTTAAAATATTTTTCAGACTCACCAGCCTTTCACACCCACTGTGTAGTTTCACTGGACAAATTTTCTGCATTTATTTTTTTCAGAACAAGTTTGATTGTTCTGACTTTCGCAAGCAAATAAACAGATCTGACCAATCAGTCCACTGCGTTTGACAACATGTGAGCTCATAGCTCAAAACATGCACCGATGTGCTGAATATTCAATGATATGGGAATAGTAAAATAATACTGCCTTACCTCAGACCCACAGCTAGATGCTGCTTCATGTCAATCTGCTCTGAAATTGTTTCTTTGCTTCCTCAGATGTGGTCCCAACTCCGACAGGAGCTCAAAACGCCCCACTGACCTCCTGAAATTTGTACGAAAGCGGTCATGATCCAGCTTCAACGCCTGGATCAAACCATGAAGTTCTCCCTGCTGCTGCGCTTCCTTTGCTTGTTTAGAAATATCAGGACCAGCACATCAATCGCTTGATGTCAACCTCATTTTCTTCACAATGTGCTTTTTAAGAACGAAATATTTACAAAAACGTGAAAAACAACACAAAATTACAAATTTTTCAGATGTGAAATTGTGTAACGTATTTACACTCTTAAAGCAGACGTGTCAATATCAACTCAAGCGGTGTCGATTTATAACACATTAATGTTTCAATATAACGACCACACATTTTGTGTTTCTTTTAACACAGCTACTGTGTTGGTAGTTTTAACACATTTATTGTGTAAAATGGAACACAGTCACTTGGTTGTCAGTTTTAACACATGGTTTGTGTGGTCCTTATATTGACACATTAATGTGTTTAAAAATGTGTACTCTGTTCCTAGGAATTAGGACTCTATAAGCCAACACCAAACTGTACAAGAAAAGATTCATATTTATTGTACAATTATAAAATTATCAGTTTCAAAAAGACAAAAAAACATCCTTCTTGAATTTTCAACATAAATAACCATAACAAAGATAACTGTATATAGCATTGCTTATGTGTATTGTCTGTAAGATAATTTTTTCCAGCCTACAATTACAATTACAAAGAAGCGAGCTGCTTCACCTGCCAAATGTAATCCCCGCTGGTAAAAGATGCAACTCTTGGCAATGATGGGGGGGGGGGGGATGGATAGGTGTGGCAAGATTCATGAGTTTCTGAACTGTCCAAGGCCTTTTACAAGCACTTCCTCTTTCATGGCAAAGCAGCATGTCCTAAGGGGCCCCCGTTGGATCTGAACTCACAAATGCTACCCTGAAGCCTCCTCAGCGTCTGTAGTTTATACAGATCACTTTTAAGGTGGAGGCAGTGAACCTTGAATCAGCAGTACATTAAAGTATAGCACATGACATTTTGTGTGGCCAATAGGTGGCGCTGCTGAATGGTCACTGAGCATATGCATATCAGTGTGTTCAGGGTGGAGCACTTATCAAAGCAGTGATGTTTTCTGCAGATTGGAGAATGTGTCTTTGATTTAGAACAAGTTCCTGTTTCCACTGGGTGATGCTGTGACTCTCATTCAACAATGTCATGTGGATGTCTTCAGGGGTGGGTCCTTTTCACACTTGTGAAGTTTGATAAATAAATTTCTCTCCATGTAAATTTTCTTTCTTTATGTAGGGGGTGCTATTGTGGCAATTGCATTGTTTCTCCATTTATGAATTCAGGCTGGGTCTGTATATAAGTGATTCCAATTTGGGACAAATCGGACGACCCTCGGAGGAGTTCATTCAAATACGAGGTGTGCAAAATTGCTGACTTGGCAAAGAACAAATTTCAAGCCAAAAGGGATTTATGCGTGTCATTGACCCTATTTTGTTGCTAACTATTTCAATTATGGGCTTTTCCATTCACCTTCATATATATGTTTTCGAGAAGCATTCAACCTGAACTACCTTGTTTAGGGATCCATTGTCCATTGACCATTTTTTTTGTTTTTCACTGCCTAGCAAATGCAATAGGCTCCTCGCGGATCCCTTTGGCTGACTCAGGCCTAACAATGAAGAACAATTAGGCAATTTTCCTTTCCTCATCCTTACCTTTTCAGAAACCATTCGACCTGACCCACGTCCCTGTGGGGTTCACGATCAATTTGGACCACGTCCCACGTGACATTAGTGACATTTTGTGCACGTTTGAGCTTTGCCATACCGGATAGAATAGGCTCCTCGACGACCCCTTCAGGTTGGCTCGGGCCTAATTACTGCCCCAGATTTTTAAAACATGATTCAGAATGACCTACACAATTTTGTACCCGGGATTTAAGTAAATTCTCTCTCCCTTAAAACATAACAGGCTTAATAATCTGATATCTACAAGGTCATTTATGCTAACCATTTCAAATATATCACTTCTATTTACCACATAAGCATAGAAATCATCATCAAAACATTTAACTGATAAACCTGACAAGCAGCAGTACCTCTAATTTCTCACATAGTTTTACTCCAAACAGGTTCATTTCCAATGTCATTTGAAGCCAAAAGATTTTTTTTGTATACGGAGTTTAGATCGTGATATGCTACTCTGGCAGTTGTTTCTGGCACCAAATAATCCGAAAGCAATTTCCAATCTGAAAAGGCATGAAATTCTCCGAGACGCTGCATAAGGTTCCTGACTTCTCCTCCAATCATAACACTTACACTTTGGATAAACATCCACCGGTCTACCTATGAAATAGGCTATGAAATAGCCAGGAGTTTGGAGATGAGATCAACAACTTTTGATCTTTATTACCAGAAATGGGGATCTCATAGATGTCTCCAGAAAAGAGAAGATAGACTGCAGTTGGATCAGGTAAATAACCCAGTACATATTGAACTGTTTGTCAACTGTGCTTGTCTACCCTTCATCTCCAAGTGGAAGAGCAATCTTGTCACTTCTAGCAATGAGCACATAATGTTGGGTAATTCCACTATGGTGTCTGAGGCAAATAAAGAAGACTGGTGGGTCTCTGAATCAGGATTTTCAAGCAGAGAAGAGATGCTTGTACCAATCTGTAACATAAAAAGTTTGAAAAACTACATTACGAAATCAGCAAATGGACCAAAAATCAGGTTGATGAATGAAATGTTAGTAGTATATCAATGTACTACCGACCCCCCCCC